>CANUEX010037412.1:0-32067 GCA_948099535.1 Jatropha multifida
CTTTCTTTAAGTTTTGGAAATTCCTCAAACATTAGTATTCAAGAAAGTGGTTTAAACCATCATTAATTTACTTATTAACAAACTTATTTAAGTCAAAATCAAGCATAGAAATCAAAGAAAATTTTGTGCCCTTCACCCACATAGGTTCGGCCATTGTTAGTTTAATGGGGAGGGAATGTTTCCCTTCCCTTCCAAGCATTTTATCATGCTTAAAAGTCATTCAAAAACACATTAAAATCAAAAGAAAATCAAAGCTTGAAGCAAAACTCAAGGCTCTTCCTCCCAAGGAGGTTCGGCCTCTCTTAGATGAAGGGGGAGGAGAGGTTTCTCTCCCCATTCAAGCATCTAATCATGCTTAAGAATCATTGATAGCCAAGTTAAAACATTCAAATACTCTTTCCCCACACAATTCTCAAAATTTCATTCAAAAATCTAAAAATTGAAAACTTAAGAAAATGAAAGGAGAAAAGAGATATTAGTGCACTAACTTTTAAATGAAGCTTTAAGAAGCTTAGGACCTCTACTCTTTGGCCTTCTTCTTGCCTTTGGAGGATGGTTCTCCAACTTCTTCAAGATAGGAGAAATACACATAAAAATTAAAATTAACCAAAGAAATGAATGGAGCATGATTTAATGCATCAATTACATGCCTAATCCTTGAATTCTACTCACTAATTCACAAAACTTAAAATTCACAACTTACTTACTTCAATGGCAACTTCAAGTTCCAAGCTTAGAAACTCCAAATTCCAGCTCCTTTTGCTTAGTTCTTAAGGTTTGATTATTAATTCAAGGCTTAATTAGGTGATTTGGGTGAGGTTTTGAAGTAGAGAAATGAGAGAAAATGGAAGAAGAAGAAGAAGAAGAAGAAGAAGAAGAAGAAGAAGAAGTGGCGTGGAAGAGGATGAAGAAGAAAGAGAAAGTGTTGATGAGTAGTAAAATGAAGTGGCAAAGTCAAACTTGGCTTCTTCATTTTATGCCAAATGAAGGGCCAAGATCAAGTCAAAGTATTTTCATCCAATGGCTCTAAATATTCTTTAAATAATTCTCTTCCAAATATTATTTAACTCCACAAATTAATTAAATTAACTCTATAAAAATAATTCTTCAATTATTCCTTAACATACTACACTAAAAATCATTATTCATTAAATACCTTAATTCTCCAAAAATATTCATGAAATATTTTCTACCCACCTAAATCATGCAAACATGCTCTAAAAATATTAAATAAAATATTAGAGACACATAGTAATTTTTCCGGATCAAAATAATATCACGTCCCAGACTAATGATACTATTCACAGACCAGTAAATCACTATTACCGACACTGAAAAAGACACTAAATAAATGGACTGTTACAACATGCTAGCCTCTTATCGTCAAAGCTTAAGCTCATTTATCTATCACGATCAAAAACCATGAACCGGACAAGCATTAAGGCCCGAGTAAGCATAAGGCCATCGAGATTCATAGTAAACCTGAACCACTAAGTTCAACTATATTGATAAGTATTTCAAAAACAGTCAACCATATTACCATACATAACAAGTCTCATAATTATTTCATACTCTGGCCCAAGTCCAGCATCTCAAATATTTCATAGCTTGCGCCCAAATCTGATATATAACATCTATAATATGATCTAACTAGTTTATGCATATATCTAAATGAATAATTAAAACAACCACATAAGTTTATCGATTATAATCTTGCAATTGTAGAGTTCTCTAATAGATATATGTAAATAAGTTCTTGTACATATCGCTAAACAATTGCTGACACGAAAGATTACTTTTCTCACTCTATAGTGAAGGAAACAAAGCTTTAACCAAGATAATGAAGAATTTGCTTCCTGGAAAAGTTAGATAAAAGAGGAGTGAGTTTATAATGAATAATAATTAATGCACAAAACAAACATTCACACGAAATGCTTCCTAAAATACTAAAATGAACACACCACCAGTTAAGAATATGGCACAACATTTGCAACCATAAGTAATTGAACCTTCAAATAATCAAACAAGTGAAAATTGATCAGTGGCGCCCTTGATAAGCCGTCCTCACACATAGCCCACCCTCTCAAACGTGTGCACCAGGGAGTCAATCCCTATACACGGCTGACTGCTCTAATCCTCACTTGACTTGCCCTCTCATTTTTTTTCCATCCTCTCTTTTTTCTTTTCCATTACCAATAAGAGGCTACCCTATAGTTTTTCATACAATTCATATCATCAGATGCACACGGGGGCATTGATATTCCCATACATGGTCGATAGTATCGAAGACTGTCCTCACAAATCCATAGTGATCCCACTTCATCCCAATTTCATGCAAACAAGGCAAATCGATGTCACCAGACAAATAATCAAACATCACAATTAAATACAACTATATTAAATACTTAAACATTATTATGCAAGAGCAAAAATAGACCATATACAAATACCAAATAAATATAAGAGTATTAAATCATAATATAATATAATTATTGATACTTGACAAATAAATAAATAAAGACAAAGCTTCGCACAGTGATGATTTTATGTATGAAGCAAATGGTATATACTAATTATTATTACTTACAATGCTTGATAAGAAAAGACTTTAATTTTGGATTCTAACTTGTTGAAACAGCGAACGAACTAGAGCGATCCAAACAAAATGGAATTCGAAGGAGGAGAGGAAAGAATTGATTAAAGCAGTCCCCTAAATAAGAATAAAGTCTTGTCCTAAATAATATGACTATTTACTTGTATAAATAATAACAATAGCAGTATTTCTTAATCAACTTGCATAGCCCACCCATCGGCGCTCAATCAAATCAGAAACCCATCCTCCTTTAACAACAATGTTAACACCCAACCATGGTCATGCTAATTTTAAATCATTTAAATCCTCGCAATAAACAGAACCTTACAGAACTATTATGCACTAATATATTTACATGTTTGCAGGTATGAAATAATTATATAATAGTTTCATGTTTACGTTACATCTATCTCTTAACTCTTTTCCACACTTAAATCATTGTTGCACAGATTTATGCTTCGGTTTGGATAAAAACTAATTTCAAGTCTAAAGCCAAGAGACTCTAGGTTTGAGTCTCTTACCAAGGAAAGAAACGTTTAAGAGATGAAGTTAACGTGAAAATAACCAAAGACACATTAATCTCTAACTCATTCTAAACAACCTGTGGTACTACCCCATCTAACAGCTGCCATTCCAAGATAAAGCCAAATCCATGTTCAAAATTCACAAACTGTATGTCATCTCATTCATTGATCAATAAAGGATTTTTATAATATACTATTTTGCATCTCATCAATATCAAACTTACTAAAATGAACAATATGGCTGCCACCATCATAGAAACTTTAAGTTTTCCACCAAAATCCTCAACTTATGCATAAATCCATTCATCATTTTACAAGGCCGAGCATCACCCAATCCTATTACTTATTTTGCTGACAAACGTGAATCGAGACAAATATGAAGGAATAACAAAAGCCTTTCCTAGTTCATGGTTGAACTGTTACTATATTGTCACATATCATAGTCATAGTGTTGGCAATTAGTTAAACTAGTTGCTGCCACTATATATATATATAACTAAAACCACCTTAATCATACCAAAACACCTGCCAAAATATGTTTTAATTATAATTAGTGAGAAATTAAATTATTTTCCTAAAACTTCTACAACAACAGTAGTAGTTAGAGATTTAATTTCTACACTAACTTGATTCATGAATCAATTCCTTCACCTCTGTTCAAAGAACTCATAAATTATACTGAAGAGCATCAGAATTTATCTTGCCCAGCTGCAAATCACGCAGGAGATTGCATATTCCGCTCTAGCGATTGGGAAAAAAATTAGCTTCCCTTCTAACTCATCGCTGCGTTGCTACTGAACCTAAAATGGGGAGGAAGAATGGCCGGAGTAGAGCTGGTAGCGTGGTGAAGGTCTGATCGGCTGCACTCGAGCTTAGGCGGCCGGAAATCGCAGGCGGAACTCGAATCAGAAAACACCATAGCTCCTGACTTCTTAATATTGCGTTAATGTCGACTAGAAATGGAGAGGGGAAGTTGCTAAAGGACCCGAGACGGCGTGAGACACCTAGACCAGCTGGTCCTTAACTAGTCTCGTCGATGACGTCGAAAGGAGAGGGAGAGAGAAAGCTGTCCCAATCAATAGATGCTCCTTTGTCTCTCTCTCATCGTCGCGCTACGACTGTCAGGTCGGAGATAAGAGAAACAGTGACCGGTGGTACAAAGGGGGCTGATCGTCACCTTGCTCTCGTTGAGCGGTGGCCGGAATAGGAAAAAGAGGAGGAGCGGGTTGGGGAGGTGCTTCGATCGCAGCTTCGCGAAGAAGGGAACGGATGGGTCCAATTCCAGTTTTAACCAAGTGAACCCGGTTTCGAGAAGATTCTAGGCTTTCTTAATTGATTTATTAATTTCCAATTGGTTTATGGGCTTTTCAATAGGCTTAATTTAATTTAAAGGTTTGGTTTAATAAATATAAATATATTTACCCACATTTCGGTTAAATAATTTCACAAGGTAATAATTTATTTATTTTTAAATATAATAAGATTTTCAATACTATTGGTTAAAGTTAATATTTAAATTTTTAAATAAAAATTTTTTTAAAATGACTTTTCTAGATCGTTTCACACTGCTCCTTAAAAGAAAATTTGTCCTCGAATTTAAAATCAAATAAAATATGGAACATATTATAAGCAAAGAGCATGTATGAGGATAATAAACCAAAGATTGTCATTACAAAAGAAGAAATTAGTTCAAGTTTGATTACTAGCATGACAGAGGTCCATTACGCAGTTGGAAAAAGATAGGGATATTCCTGTTGCATTACAACCATCACTACACTCAGGCACTTCTCCATGGAGTGATTGAGGAAGATGAGATAGTCATTTGAGATGTTAAAAGGTTGTGATGATAAACAAATTTGATCCTTGGCAAATTTATTGACCAATAGAAATCTATGAATCGATCCAGGAAGAAAATCTAATGCACAAGGGAGGATATGATGATTATAAGCTAGAAGTAATCTCAGAAGTTATGATATATACCTTACTATTGGGTCTAACTTGAAAATGAGTTGTGTCATAGGTACCTATTATGGAACCATATTAGATAGACATGACTCAAGACAGATTCAATACTAGTATTATTATTTGGTTCTCATCAATGAACAAATGAAGGAGAGGATTCATAGTAATTCAAATCCTGAAACTAGCTACTAAGATTATGTCATATTCAATACGAGATCTATTGAATTATCTGCTACCACTTGGTTAAAGCTTATAATGAAAATTGAGCTCATAACATCATCCATTCAATAGCCATTATTGGTCATCACTATTGAAATCCTTAGAAAATCTTTCTTTGGTAAAATCTTTCAACAAAACCAGGTTTAATAGTAAAATGCATAAGTTATCTCAAAACTATTTCACTCTTCATTTGAAAATTTAATACTTTTAAGCATTACTTCATGAATATCCTTGTTAAAATAAAATATAAAGAAAACATTGCTATTGCCGAAAGACTTCTTCCATAAATCTATTAGAAACACGTATTTTATGAAGATAAAATATATATTTGATGAAGATCGAACATATAATTTATGAAAAGTAAGGACAACTGAAACTCAATTTATTTATAATAAAAATCTAAGCTCACTTAATTCACATATGCTATTGGTAAAACTCTTCTCAATCAAAAGTTTGAAGACTTACTTCAGTTCAAATTTTTCAAGAGAAGTTTCCTTTGTAACTATCATCGTCTATAGTATCATAGGGCGATTTGGATTCACTATCTTGGTTCTTATCTATATAAGTTCACTTCTCCCTATTAATATCTTTGTTATTTGTTAATTCAACCATTTGGTAGCTCTTAGACTAAAAGTCATCACCTTATCCCATAGTAACCTCACCTTCATAGAGATTTTGACAATTTCTACTTAACCATTAATCTCTTTTTCAAATGCTTATTCCTTAAGTCGCCTTAATACTTATCATAAAAGATTGACATTCATAATAATAACTTTTAATATTTCATCTTTCAGCTCGTGACCTAACTTCTTTTTTATAACCTTCCATTTCACTTATATTGTATATTAAACCATTTGTAATGATAATAAATTACTTTTATTTATTATTTAACCACCAAGGGTATAACGCAATTATTATTATTACTTATCCTACTTTACCTTTTACCTAATACCCATCAACTTGAAAATATTTAACATAATTTCCTAAATTCTAACCTTAATACCAATGGCGGAACCAAAAATTTAGATTGAGGGGGGCGAAAATAATATTTCTTTTATTGATAATTAAATTAGGCAAAACTTAATATGACACACCAAAATAAAAATCAATCCATAGGATTATTTAATTCTTATCCTACTACATTTTGTGTGGTATGTTAACATATAATAATAAATTATTCTAATTAAATAAATAGATTCCTAAAATAACACTAAATAGGGAGTTAATCAGGATTCAGAATCTTTATTTGATACGGACTATTCGGACTCCACTATATATATGCTAAATATACCCTAAAATCGGGTTAATCACAATTATTCTCTCCCAAAATTCGGTCAAGTTAACAATTGGTGTGGTGAGCGTGAAACGCACCTTCAACCTCTCCTTAACTCTAGCCCTCGCAAATCTTTCAGCTCCTTGTTCATGGCTGCTAACCCAACTAAAAACCCTAACATGGAGAACTTAACCAATGAACATGGCGAATCTAGCCATTCGATCACCTTCACTTTTCCACCTGTAACCGATCCCCAAGTAGCGGCTACTTTAGCCCAAGCTTATTCACAGTTCACCACCGTCCTAAAAAATATCCTAGAGAGCTCCACACCTGGCGGCGATCCTACTATGCCTCCCAAACCTGCAGACCCACTCTTTAACGAAGGATAGGTTCATCCGCCTTCTCCCAGACACCTAACTCATTCTCTCTCCGAATGATACCAAGAAACTGAGTCAAAACCTGCTCATACCCGTGGACACGAGATTAGCCACACCTAGATTTTGGATGAGGCGAACCTTAGAGATGTTGTTAAGGAGATAGTGCGAGAATGCAAGGAATTAAAGGAGAATGGAGATTATGGCCTTCGTCAAGACTCGCCCTTATCTCCTACCATACTAGTTGCAACCTTCCCACCCAAATTTAAACTCTCTACCTTTCAATCTTATGATGATTACATTGATCCCAAGAGCCATTTAACCACTTTCCGAACCATCATGTACCTGCAAACTAACTCGGAAGATTTGATGTGTAAAGTCTTTCCGATCACCCTCAAAGGCGCTGCACAGGAGTGGTATCAAACACTTAAAACAGGGTCTCCATTCTTTTTCACAACTAACCGCACCCTTTAGGGCTCGGTTCATGACCTGCATCCCATCTAGAAAAATTTCATCGGACCTGATGGACCTAAAGGGAGAAGAAGGCGAGACATTGCGCCGGTATGCAGTTAGATTCCAAAGGGTGGCTATGCAGGTGGAGAACCTAAATGACGAGGTGGCAATCAGTGCGATGGCCAAAAACTGTAGATACAACAAGCTATTTGAAAATCTAAGCATTAATCCCCCTGTCACTTTTGTAGAACTTATGGCGAGAGCCCATAAGTATACTAAGCTAGATGAAGCCTATGAAACTCAACAAGAATGCAAGCCAGCTAACGAGGAGAAGCATAGACCCATAAGACACTCGCCCATTGGGAGTAGGCGCTCACCCAGGAGAAGGTCGCCCATCCGGCCATTCCGAATGAGCTATATTGTCCGAACCCCCTACTCTAGAAGTTTGAAATCTTCACGAGCTCCGAAGTTCATCCCAATAAACAAACCACGATCGGTAATCTTGTCATGGATTAAGAAACAAGGTGACCGAATCCCATGTCAATATCCTAAGAGAATGAGGGAAGATTCAACAGGTATCAGGGACAAAAGCAAATATTATGAGTTCCATAGAGATGTGGGTCATGAAACTAATGATTGTTGGCAGTTGAAAAAAGAAGTTGAGCGTCTCATATAAGTGGGCGAGCCAAAACAATTTGTAGGGGGAAATAAACAAGAAGAAAGACAACCGAACAAGCCTGATAGGGGTGTTCAGACCGTGTGTACTATTCACACCATATTCGGTGGTTCGGCTGGTGGTGACAGTAATTCAGTAAGGAAAAGAAAAGCAAGAGAGATATACTCTATTTTACCATCGCAGGCAGCTAAACCTAAGCAGCCTATATCCTTCTCTGAGAGTGATGGAGAGCGGGTCCGAATGTCGCACAATGATGCCTTAGTGATTGAGGGCATTCTGGAGAACTTTTTGGTGAAGAGGATCTTAGTGGACGGGGGCAGTGCAGTTAATATGTTAACCATGGAAGTATTCAAAGCCCTTAAGCTGGATATGGCAAGGTTAAAACCCATCCGTACCCCCCTTGTGGGTTTGGCAGGTAAACCAGTTCAGGTAGCAGGAGCGATAGATCTAGGCATGGAACTCTATGAAGGAGAGTTGTTTAAAAGGGTTAAGCTGGAATTCATGGTGGCGGATCTTCAATTCCCCTACAATGTTATATTAGGAAGACCTGCCTTATATGAGCTGGAGGCAGTAACAAGTATCAAATACCTAACAATGAAACTCTACTCCGATGAAGGTGAAGTAATAGCTGTGAGAGGCGATCAAAAGGCAGCGCGAGAAGCCTATGTGGTAGCTTTAAAGGGTCTCCCATTGACTTTACCAATTATATGGATGCCAGAAGAAGAATTGCAAGATTAGTACACAAAACACCTTCCTTTTGACATCCCAAGGCCTAAAGGAGACTCTAGTCCTGAACCGATGGGTGAACTAATTATATGGGAAATTGAGGAAGGAAAAAGCATAAAGATGGGAGTTGATTTACCGAGCAAAGTACAGGAGAACATGAAAGAAGTTTTGAGAGATAACATACACAGTTTCGCGTGGTCTGTAAGCGATATAATAGGGATAAATCCGAACATCATCTCTCACAAACTCAGCATAGATCCAAGTTTTAAGCCCATTAAGCAGAAAAAATGAAATCATGGCTATGAGAGGCAGTAAGTAATAGCGACAGAAATTGATAAACTCCTGAAAGCAGGCTTTATAAGAGAAGTAGATTATTTGGAGTGGTTGGCAAACGTTGTCCTTGTGCCTAAACCTAATGGGAAGTGGAGACTCTATGTTGACTTTACAGATCTGAACAAGGCATGCCCTAGAGACTCATACCCCTTGCCTAACATTGATCAGTTAGTCAACTCTACAGCTGGATATGAAGTGTACAGCTTTGTTGATGCAGTAGCAGGGTATCACCAGATCAGGATGAATGAATTGAATGCTGAAAAGACAAGTTTCCTTACGGATCGAGGCACCTATTGCTACCAAGTTATGCCTTTCTGACTGAAAAATGCTGGTGCAACATATCAGAGACTGGTCAATCACATGTTCAAGGATCAGATTGGCCGAAAAGTAGAAGTATATGTAGATGATATGATAATGAAAAGCATCTGAGCTGCTGACCATCTTAGGGATTTATAAGAAGCATTTCACATTTTGAATAAGTTCATCATGAAACTCAACCCAGAAAAATGCTCGTTTGGGGTCAAAGCAGGAAAATTCTTAGGGTTCATGATATCTCAGAGAGGAATAGAGGCCAACCTGAGAAGATCAAAGCAATCATGGAGATGAAACAGCCTGCCAACATTCATGAAGTCCAGCAATTAAATGGATGAATAGTTGCCTTGAGAAGATTTATCTCCTGTTCGGCTAAAAGGTGCATGCCCTTCTATCAAACACTAAAGCAGTTGAGAGGGTTCAAGTGGGATGATTAGTGCCAGCTTTCCTTCGATCAGATTAAAGAGTTTCTATCCTCTACTCCACTCTTGAGTAGACCTAAGAAAGACGAACCCTTGTATTTATACTTGGCAACTACGGAGAATTCGGTGGCTTCTGTATTGCTTAGGGAAGAAGGTGGTGAGCAATATCCCGTTTATTATGTGAGTAAAGTCTTAAGGGGAGCCGAACTCCGCTGTCCATGTGTGGAAAAGTTAGCCTTCGCTGTCCTCACAACATCTAATCGCCTACACCATTACTTCTAGTCGCACACTATTATTGTTCGAACATCCTATCCACTCAAAAAGGTTTTACACCAATCTGAAACCTCAAGGAGACTGGTGGAATGGTCTATCAAATTAGGTGAATTTGATATTAGGTATGAATCCCGCACGGTAATGAAAGCATAGGTGTTGGCTGATTTTGTAGCTGAATTCTCTTGTGAGAGTCAAATGGAGGGTTTGGGGTCGAAAAAGTCGAGCTGGGAAGGGGATATATGGAAGCTTCACACAGATGGAGCTTTGGGAAGCCTAGGAGTAGCGGTAGGGGTTGTCTTACAAGGACCTAAGAGAATAAAAGTACAACATGCAGTTCGCCTAGACTTCCCAGCAACTAACAACAGTGCAGAATACGAAGGTTTGATAACAGGCTTAATGTTTGCTTTGGAGGTGCGGCCCCCTATACTTCATATTTTCTTTGATTTGCAGCTGGTAGTGAGTTAGGTCAGTGGTACTTTCACAAGCAAAGAACCGAGCTTGATTAAATACCACTCCCTTGTCACATCCCTTTTTAAGAGAATAGAAGAAAGCAGAGGCACTTGGAAATTGTTACAAATAGAAAGGGCAAACAATAAAGAAGCAGATGCCATAGCTAAAGCTATGTCCATTGGAGAAGCCTTAGCAGAAGGAATTACAGTGGGACAATTGACCTCTCCGAGCTTTGAAAAGCAAGAAATCCTGGTTACCCAAAGTGATGATAGCTGGATGCGCCCAATAATAGACTTTCACGAAAAGGATGTTCGCCCAGACGATAGACAAGAAGCTATTAAACTATGTAGAAAAGTGGCGAACTATGCACTGGATAATGGAGAACTCTACAGGATGTCAAAATCACACCCTTGGGCTAAGTGTGTAACCAGAGAGGATGGTAAATACATCATCAGGGAGTTGCATGAAGGAGTTGGGGGAGCTCATGAAGGCTCAGATGCTACAATCAGGAAGATCATGCTTACAGGGTACTATTGGCCAATGATGAAAAGTGATATTCAGCAATACATTCGCGGCTATAAGAAATGCTAGAGATATGATAGAGTTCCTAGACAACCCTCATCGGAACTGCAACCAACAACCTCGGCTTGGCCCTTTGCACAGTGGGGAATCGATATCCTGGGACTTGTCCCTGCAACAACTGGTCAAAGAAAGTTCGTGGTGGTTACAGTTGATCACTTTTCTAAGTGGGTGGAAGCAGAAGCTCTCAGCACCATCACACCAGCTCGGATCATCAGCTTTTTTAGGAACAATGTCATCTTTAGATATGGGGTTCCTCACAGGATAGTTACAGACAATGGGAAGCAATTCGATTCAGAGGCCTTCAAATCCTTTTGTAAAGAGTGGCATATCAGCCTACACTTTACATCTGTAGCTCACCCGCAAACTAATGGGCTAACTGAAGTCACAAATCGAACAATCCTTTAAGGACTAAAGAAGCGGTTAGATGGAGAAAAGGCTAACTGGGCTGACGAGCTTAACAGTGTGCTGTGGGCGTACAGAACCACACCCAAGCAGTCAATAGGGCAAACACCTTTCTCCCTGGTGTATGGAATAAAAGCAGTGATACCAATAGAAATTGGGCTACCCAATAAAAGGATTGGAGAATACAGTGAGCCAGATAGCAATGAAAGCCTAAAAATAAGTTTGGACCTAGCAGAAGAACTCAGAGAAGATGTAGCAGCTCATACTGAGGCGTATAGACAAAGGATAAGACGATATTTCAACAAAAGGTCAGAGCTAGACAGTTCAAAGAAGGTGATGCGGTGTGGAGAAAAGTGGAGATAACCAAGGGTTCAGCAGGTATAGGTAAGCTCGGATAAAGCTGGGAAGACCTTTATGAAGTCACGAAATAAATAGGGTTAGGAACCTACAAGCTGAGAAAAATAAGAGGAGCCAAACTTCCCCGAACTTGGAATGCCGATAATCTTAAACTAGTGTACTAAAAAGTATCTTTCTTTTTCAATATGTAACAAAATCTTCTTCACATATATAATAAAATATGCAAAAAGACCTCAGGTTTTTTCACTTGATGCACCGAACCTCAGATCCAACAAGAGGTATGGTTCATCAAGTTTTTCCTGAAGGATCTTCACTAAGTGTGTTCCTCCTACTTCTCTAAGTTTCAGGTCCTCCAATGGCTTAAGCGGCCTAGATGTTCTCCCATGGCTTAAGCGGCCTAAATATTCTCCATGGCCTAAGCGGCCCAAGGCCTACGCTGCCTAGATGTTCGCCCAAGGCCTACATGGCCTAGACATTCGCCTAAGACCTACGTGGCCTAGATGTTCTCCCATGGCCTTAGCGGCCTAAGTCCTACACGGCCTAGACGTTCGTCCACGGCCTACGCGGTCTAGATGTTCTCTCATAGCCTAAGTGGCCCAAGTGTTCTCCCATGGCCTACACGACCTAACTGTTCCCCCATGGGCTACGCGGCCTAGATGTCCGCCCGTGAGACATTTTGCCAAAAGAGAAAGAAGAGATAAGAATGCCTTAAACATTCTCCAAGAAAGAATGGCTCGCCAGTTACACATAAAAGACAAACTTATTCGCCCAAGCGTATTGAAATAACACAAATGCTAAATAAACCACCATATTAACAAAGGGAACGTTCGGAAAAAAGGTAAGGAAAACTCGAAACACACAAACAGTAGAAGATGCAACAAAGGATATTTTCATTAAAGTCCTTGAAAAAAATTACAAACTTTTACAAGAAGATCCTACACTACGAAAGAAAAGCATTACAAAATTCTTCCTAACTAAAACTACACTAATCGCCTCGGTTGGATAAGGCGGGCGAGCTCACCCCTGACGAAGGTTGCCTCCCCTCTTCATCTCCATCAGCATCATCAAGGTAAATATCATTCACCCATCCCCAGTCAGTATCTGGTTGCCTCGCCCTTAGCTGAGATAATATATTCGTTCACAAGCTTAGGCAAGCTCGAGCCAGATCATCATCTTGAGACTCCTCCCTCCGCTTTGCCTCCTCAAGCTCGGACTCCAATCCTTTCAACTTCTCCTCTAACTCTCCCACCTTCATCTCCAGCTCCTTGTTCACATTCACCAGGCTTCAATTCTCCTCACGTTCTTTCTCAAGGTTCGAATCATGAGAGGCCAGCTCGGCTTTATGTTGCTCGTCCTGGGCCTTTATGGACGCAGCTGCTTCCTTCAAAGTAGCCTCAATTTCATTATGCTTCACCTCCAGATTAACATTAGCAGCCTTTAGCTTTTGCAGCCGATCATACTGGAGAGTGTTGGCGTTAATGGCTTGAAAGAGACACTGGTTTATAAAGTCAGCAGTCCCCCAATCATCATAGTGCTCGAAGAAGAGCCTATCGGCAGGAAAGAGGCAGGCCCAAGCTAACTCCCGACTGGGACCATCATCTCGAATAGTACACTATGACCCATACCTATTAATAAAGTACGAGCGGAGGTCAGCATCTTGAAGAAGAGCCTTTGAGTTGAAAGAGGACCCGAAGAAGGAACAGTGGGGTGAGCTGAAGCACAAGGAATGTCTTCTCTTGCTCTCTTCCTTGAAGGCTCAGAAGAAGGAGCAAGAGCAGAAGGATTCACCACTGGCTCAGCAGTAGGCTCTGTTAGAGTCCAATCAGGAATGGGTGCAGAAGGAGGTGCTTCTGCAGGAGCATCAGAAGAAGCTCGCCACCTCATGGCCTCAACGACCTTAGACATTTTGGATCCAGATGCCTTCTTTGGTGCCATGCCTACACAGAACAAGAATGAAAATTAAACTAAGTTAGTTAGCTTAATCATGAACAGGAGCTATTAAGGAACAACATATACCATGATCGGAGGGGTTAGGCTAAATGGGCCCACTAGGTGATCAGAGGGGATAGTTGTCAGCTATCACCTTCCTCAGATCAACAGATCCAAGCCCCTTAGCCTTGATAGATCAGCAAGGTTGCAGTCATAAGTAGTGGGGGGAGGAAGTAAAGGACGTTGGCGAGCGGCAGACCAGTTGTTCGGTACACCAAACCCACCATTGAATCTCACTAAGAAGAACTTGGATTTCCAATTCTTCAAAGAGGATATCTTCGAATTCTTGGCGAATATATTGCAGTTCACCCTTGCCTGAAGAAAATAGTGGTCCTCAGAAGGCCGAAGGGTAAGGTTATACAGCTCTCGAAGGGCACCATCACTCAAGTCATGCCCATCTTCCTTAGCTAAAGCTATGACCGCACAAAGAAACCTTAAGCCATTTGGATGGAGTTGGCTTATGGTTATCTGGTAGTCATTGAAGAAATATAGAGGTTTGGATAGAGGCAGGCGAGCCCTTGAACGAAGGTCTTCCTCATATAACATGATAAAGTCGCGATCCACAGGAGAATTAATTTGCACGTTCTATGAAGGGCGAACCAATTTATACTCGAAAGGAATATTGTATGAATAACAGATGTCAAGTAGCTCGCCCTCGTCTATGTTCGAAGGTATGTCAGCTATCCTGATATTCTCTTTCCTCCCCCTAACTTCCTCCTGGCCAGAATCTGCATCATCCTCCTAAGGCTCGCCCTCTGGATGACTAGAAGACTCGCCCAAAGGACGTCCAGTGGACTCACCCCCAGGAAGCTCGGTTACTATTTGCACCTCCTCACTAGTAGATGAACTTATGGTTCCAATCAGAAAAAACCAAAAATAAATACGAAGAAAGCAAGGAGTAACTTACTGAGATTTACAACCTTTAGAGAGAGAAAGAAAAAAGGAAATCTAGAGAGAGACGCTTTGAAGGTAAGAAGTAACAAAAGTAAGAAATGAATTGAAACTGGCCATTGTATAGGCTAGGCAAGGCAAATGAAGAGACGCATCATTTAATGAAACAATCTCTTGTAAGAAATCGAAGCCTCGAGCTCCGCAAAAATAATAATTAACCCCCCCCCCCCAAAAAAAAAAGAGAAAAAATAAATAAAATAAATAATAATAAAAAAATAATAAACATCCATTGGGACATAAATGACCAAATAACTAAGGGGAGACTACTGTTAACATATAATAATAAATTATTCTAATTAAATAAATAGACTCCTAAAATAACTCTAGATAGGGAGTTAATCAGGATTCGGAATCCTTATTTGATACGGACTATTCGGACTCCACTATATATACGCTAAATATACCCTAAAATCGGGTTAATCACAATTATTCTCTCTCAAAATTTGGTCAAGTTAACATGGTATGTTAAGTGAAAAGATCTAGCAAGAATTATAAGAAAAAATGGCATAGCAAAAAGTGTGATAAAAGAAAATAGGAGAAGATTCAACTAGATATATAAGATTACAATATTTATCTTGTCTATCTATACTTGATGTCTTCTTGGCATCTTATGCTACACTCGTCGCTCTTTCATGGTATAAAACTCATCAATTATAGAATTGATACTGAAAGTGTTAGCTATCTCTTTCTCAATATATATAATTAAGGAATTTATAAGAAAATCATCTCCCATCTTATTACGAAGATTATTCTTTATAAGACTCATGGCCAAGAAAGCACGTTCAGTAGTTGTAGTTGAGACTAGAAGAGTCAAAACAAGTCTAATTAACCTATCAATAAGAGGATAAATAGTTGCCTTCCTTGATTTAGCTAAATATTGGCACAATTTAGAGATAGTTGATAGTGTTTGCATCTCAGGATAATGTAGAATATCAAGTTCAAAAAGCTCCAATTGATATTTTAAATGTGATCTTTCTTATTCTGAACAATCTTCAAAATAAAACTTATTCGCAAGGGTGCAAATATCATCAATTCTAAATGACTTGAAACTATCCCTTGGATCTAAAGAGGAGCTAAGAATAGGTAACTCCATCATATCTTCCTTAAATCTAAAATTCAATTCTTGCAACTGTGAGTCTATGGTAGCAATGAAGACATCAACTCGAAAATAATGCTCAGATGTAATTGAGTCCTTTTGATTGTGGGTTCTACCTCGACCTGAATTGTAATGAGCATTCATATTGGGGATATCAACTTTATGTTTCTCATAAAAAAATTTGAAACTTTCAAAAAATGAATCCCATTCACTTTCTCTCATTTTTTGAATCAACATCTTTATTGTTGATACTAAACACATTGCATTTAGAATATGTTGAGGCTTGTGCTATAAAGCTTGACAAAGGTCATCTGTGATCCTAAGTATCTCTTTCAAAAGATGAAAAATAAACACAAATTCAAAAGAAATGATAGCATTATAAGAATGATCAACATCTCCCCTTTGACTATAAGTAGCCCCTTCAGTAATTATGGTATTCAAAATTGAACAAGTTGCTTCAAATCACCAAGCTTGTAACAGAACTTAAGTGAGAACTCCATCGAGTATCACCAGCTTGTTTTATAGTTCCAATTTGATTTAACCATTTACCAGTTCCAAGTTTATCTTGAGTAATTAATTTCTTTGGTTCAATAATTTGGTCAGCTTGCAATTAATGATGCCTTTAAGAAGCGGATGTAACAACATTAGTAATGAGAGTCAATTTAAAAAAAAAAATTGATGAACTAAAATTACCTCTCTAGATGTTGCAACCAATGCCAATTGGAGTTGATAAGCAAAAAAATGTATGTAATAGGCATATGGACATTCACTCAAAAATAAAGCTTGTAGTCTAGACCATTCTCCACGCATATTACTAGCTCTGGCATAACTTTGTCCTCAAATATTTTTTATATTCAAGTTGTGCCTAGCAAGGACATCTAAACTTTCTTTTTTCAAAGTTAAAGGAGCATTATCAAGGACATGAATTAGTTCAAAAAACACTCTCGTACATAGCCATCTTTATCAACAAATCTCAACGCAATGGCCATTTGCTCTTTTTTTGCTTCATCAGGAGCCTCATCAATAATAATGAAAAATTTTTCATCACCAACATCACCACGGATTGCATCTTGAATCTTATTCGAAATGACATGTAAAATTTCTTTTTGAACTACAGGAGAAATATAAGATGTATTTTGAGGAGCATTTTCTAAAACCACTGATTCGACCTTATCATTATAAGAACCCAAAAGTTAAACAAGTTCAATGAAATTTCTCCTATTTTTTGAATTGGAGCTTTCATCATGACCTCCTAGAGCACATGTCTGGAATGTTAACCATTTAACAGCATCACATGAGACTTTTAATCTTAGTTCATTATTTTCAATTTGTTGATAAGATTGCTTTTCAATCACCTTCTCAATATGTTGATTTTGATTTATAAGATCTTTAGACTTTTGCATTGCAATCTTATGTAATGAATTATGATTCTTTCCTACGTTACATAAGAATGCACAACTTTTTCCATCCTGCACTTTTTTCCATGAATTGACTCCATCAACTGTAAATGTAGAATAACCAGGATGTCTGTTAGGCTTCTTAAAAAGATAGCAAGGAAGATAAAAGGCTGCATCTTTGGTGGGTGAATATTCTAACCATTCAGGAAATAGTTTAAACTACGAAGCTTGAAAGCAACACTGATTTTTGTCAAGGAGATATTTAGACATAATAAATTGATAAGGTCCGGCTCTGATATACGCCCTTTGAATTTCATCTTGTTGGTGGGTAGGATAGTCCCACATATTTGGACATTTTCCAAGATCACATTCTAAAGAAGAGATATCAATTTCTTGTAATCTAATTTGAGGAGCTTTAGATGGATGACCTTGAGAAATTTAAATCTCGATAAGAATTGGCTCTTGTTCAAGAATTGAACTAGAATTCTTTTTTAGAGGAGTGGTCACTTTCAATTGGAGTTGAAAATTTAGCTTTTAAATTTAAATTTTAAGAACCCCTTTTCGTAAAATATGCATAAATCATTTTATTTTTGCCTATAATGTCAACTTGTGAATTTTACTGACCTGAATTTGTTTAAAAAAATTATTAATATCATATATACGCTAACTTTCTTAGGTGTAACATCATATCAATTTATATAAAACAAGCTCAATATAGTCAATTTATAGTAAGATTCACATTAATTTATACTATTTACCAATAATTTCTAGAAAAAAGAAATAAAAGGAGAGACAAAAACGTTATTATTAGATTTCCACTTTATCTTAGTGCTCAATGCAACAACCTTCAATGCCTTCTTTCCACTAAATACAATAATTCAAATGAGGTTTTAGTAATTAAATTCTATTTTTGAGATTAAATTTTATAAATAAATAAAATAAATACAGAATCATATATATAGGTGATGTAGATAGAAAAAGAAAAGAAAAAAACAAAGAAATTCGCAAAGCATTGCAATTTGCAGTTTTTTGATTATAAAATGAATTATTTGATTTTATATAATTCTAACTATTAATTTAATTATCAAATATATTTCAAGACAAGGTAATAAAATAAAGTTCATTCATCAATTTTAAATTCACCTAATTAAGCACAAGAACTCAAATAAGGTTTTGGTACTCAAATTCTATTTTTGAACATAAATTTCATAACCAAACAAATATAGAATCATATATATGTCTTATAAAAACAAAAAATAAATAAATTTCATTAAAAAAATAATAAAATAAATTAAAGGGGAATAGGATACATACAAATTCTTGATTCTTTAATGTTGGATTATCTTCTTAATTCTCGATTCAAGAATATGATTTAAGATTACTTTTTTCCTTTGCCTATAGAAATAAAGAGTTTTTTTTTCTTGGCTATTAATGAATTGATGAATGGTGATGCAAAACTAGGAGGAAGTTAAAAATCAATAGGATATTGTTAATACCCTAAAATAGTTTGTAAGTTGTAGAATATAATGGGCTATTGACTTATTGGGCTTGATAGTTTTTTCAGGAAATATTGGGCTTGATAGCTAATAGTCAATTATTAGCATAAATAATTTTTTTTAAGTCAGCGTGGGCAGCTGCCCCTGCTGGCCCTCCTCTAAATCGGCCATTGCTTAATACTACCTACTAGTGTACTTATGACACATCAAAGCTTATCTTATCTTCTAAGTACCCTATCA
Organism: Jatropha multifida; assembly: GCA_948099535.1. Taxonomy (NCBI): domain Eukaryota; kingdom Viridiplantae; phylum Streptophyta; class Magnoliopsida; order Malpighiales; family Euphorbiaceae; genus Jatropha; species Jatropha multifida. The sequence continues at coordinate 19,101 of CANUEX010037412.1, forward strand.
AGTCAATTTCGACAGCTCCTTATTATCTAACTTATTTTGACTATTAATATTAACTTTTTATTTTCCTAACCACATTCTAGATTAAATTTTTTTGGAATCACCTTTCCACAGTTCCACCATTTAAAGCAAGGTCTTAATTAACTAATTCTTAAGTCTATCAATCCTCTCTTATTCAAGTCTAGTTAGATATTATTGCTTTGGCTTTATTTTCACTTGCTCCAACACCATGTATGTTCCAACTTTGATTTATAAATCATTCCTTAGACACTTAACTATTCAAGTTGCTTCCTAGGGTTATTTTTTCATTTAAATATTCAAGAGTTCTATACTCTAGATATGGTTGAAACTTATCTTCTATACTAAAGTTGTCCTCCCAAACCATCCCGATATTCATGCTCTTATCTTAGCATCAAGCTCCATCTATTTGTATGTTTGTTATTACTATTATTATCTTATCTTATTCGTCTTCCCCAAATCTTCCTTTAATTCCTAACAACACTAGTGCTTGTTTCATTTTATTATCTTACTCAATTGGCCCTGTGATACATATAGACAACTTCCCAAAAACAATTATCTTCATATAATTGTATAATATATTTCCTATATAAATAGAAAAATTTTCAAATTATTTATCATAATATAGTTTAAATTCAAAATCAAGTTGGGGTTTCAAATTCTAACAACAAGTAAATGCAATAGTAAAAAGTTTATATTTGAATAAAATTTAAGGGATTTAGTAGCAAACCTTAATAATTGAACAAAAGTTCCTATTTACAATAAAGTCATTCATCCTTCTTAATCTAAAAGTCCTAGTGCAATAGAAAGATTCAAAGTTCTTTCATACAAATGAAAATCCTATACATACCTTAATATAATTCTACTTACTAATAGGAATGGATTTCCACATGAAAACTGGTGCATTGGGTGATCAAGCCAATTCACTACTCTCCAAATGTTTCTCTATTCCTAGGACTAAGAAATGATGTCGTTATCAGCATCTAAGACTTCTCTGTTAGTCTGTTACTTGCCAGGCTAGTTAATTCTACTCAAATTGTATAGTTTCTTTCTCCTTTTAGTAAACTAACTCACACAATAGTTATGGATATTCCACACTACAAAGCTTAGTGCATCCACCAGCCTTGAAGAGGAAAACGACCCAAGCCTCTTCTTTTATGTTGGTTACAGCTAATTCTAACATAAAGAAGTGCCTGAGCTATACGTAACCTAAAGTAATCATAATCATAACCCCTATTTTTGCCCTTCCAATCCAATTATTTAAGGTTAATCATAATAGGATATCTTCATAATTTATTCTAAAATATGCATTTAAAGGACCACACACAAAATTCAATAAGATTGAGATTTACTCTAATCGTGTCAATAGGGGAAACACTGAAGTACAAGAGAAGGAACTGAGAAAAACGAGATGAAAACCCTATACTTCGCAGTGCATTCTATGGTTCTAACCTAAGTTGTGATACCAACTTTGTCACGACTCGAAACCATGGGTCGAACAGGCACTAGGGCCCAGGTAAGCACAAGGCCCTTGAGGCTCGTGATAAGCCTGAATCACTAAGTTCAACCACATAGTATTTCAAAAATAGTCAACCCATTTTCCATACATAAAAAGTCTCATAATTATTTTATACTTTGGCCCAAGTCCAGCATCTCAAACATTTGACAGCTCGGGCCCCAATATGATATACAACATTTATAATATGCGCTAACTGGTTCAATGCATATATCCAAATGAATAACTGAAAAACCCACATAAGTTTATCGGTTATAATCCTACAACTACGGAGTTCTCTAACAGATAGATGTAAATAGGTTCTTATACATATCGCTAAACAACTGCTGACACTAAAGTTTACTTTTCTAAATCTGCGGTGAAGGAAATAGACCTCTAGCCAAGACAATGACGAATTTGTGTAACAGTCCATTTTTTAATGTCTTTTATAGTGTCAGTAATTGTGATTTATCAGTTCGTGAATAGTACCATCGGTTCGGGACTTGGTATTATTTTGGTCCGGAAAAATTACTATACATGTCTTATATTTTATTTAATATTTTTGGAGCATGTTTGCATGATTTAGGTGGATAGAAAATATTTCATGAATATTTTTGGAGAATTAAGGTATTTAATGAATAGTGTTTTTTTTAGTGTAGTATGTTAAGGAATAATTGAGGAATTATTTTTGTGAAGTTAATTTAATTAATTGGTGGAGTTAAATAATAATTAGAAGATAATTATTTGATGAATATTTAGAGCCATTGGATGAGAATACCTTGACTTGATCATAGCTATTCATTTGACATAAAGTTAAGAAGTCAAGTTTGACTTTTCTACTCAAAAGTTACCAATCATCAATACTTTTCCATCATCTTCTTCCTCTCTTCTCCACGCCACTTTCTTTCCTCCATTTTCTCTCATTTTCTTTACCTTTAAACTACCTCAAATTTCATGAATTAAACTAAAGATTAGTAATTAAACCTTGAGAATTAAGTAAGAGAAGTAAGAATTTGGAGTCACAAGCTTAAGAATTGGAGGTTATCACCCAAGTAAGTAAGTTGTGATTTTTGATTTTTATGAATTAGTAAGTAGAATTTGAGGTTTAGACTTGTAATTGATGCATTAAATCATGCTCCACCTATTTCTTTTGTTAATTCTTGATTTTAATGTGAATTTTTCCTACTTTGAAGAGGTTGAAGAAGCCTCTACTAAAGGGAAGAAGAAAGCCAAAGTTTAAGGATTTTCAAGCTTTTTAAAGCTTGTTTAAGAGGTTAGTGCAATAATATTTCACTTTCCCTTTCATTTTCTTTAAGTTTCCAATTTTTAGGTTTTAAGCGAATTTTGAAGATTTTGTGTTTTTGTTGGGGAATTGGTTAATTACTTGTTTTTATATGATTTTCCATGATTTCTAAGCATGATGAAATGCTTGAATGGGAAGAGGAACATCTCTTTCCCCTTTTCCCATGATTGGCCGAACCTCCTTAGGAGGAAGGACCTTGAATTTCCTTTGATTTTTATGCTTTTAATGGGTTAATTGATAAGTAAATTAAAGGTGGGTTAAATCTCCACTTTGTATTCTAATGATTAAGAAATTTACAAAACTTAAAGAAAGCTTGAATTGTGTAAAAATGAGTTTTTAAGTCTAATATTTTTAAGTAAAGGTTTTAATGTGATGATTAAGTGTTTTGGCTTGAAAAATAGAAACTTGTGGAAAGAAATCTCTTTTCCCTCTTGTTTACATAAGGACGCCCAACCACCCTAAGGTGGTAAGGCATGCTCTTGTTTCTTTAAGTATGGATTTTAAGTATTTTAAAGCTATGTGTATAAGAGTATTGTGAAAGTATGATTTTGGTTATTAGAACATGAGTAGGTTTTGATGAATTTTACAAGTTGTAAGTAAAGGAATTTTAAAATAAAAAGTATTAAGTTATGAAATGTTTTGCTAAGAAATTATGAATAAGAAATAAGATTATTTATAAAGAAATGGATTTGTTCTGTGCTCTTATGTACTTTGATTGAAATGTGTATGATATGATTTATTTATGTAAGATGAGCATGTTCGACTTTAATGCCATTATAATATGATATGAGCTATGATCATATGCTAGGCTCTGGATGCCTTATGTTTAAGCGGACGTGCTTATTATGTATAAGTAGGATTTAATGCCTTTATGTTATGGTCAGCGACCTAAGGTCAAATATGTTACGATACAAAATCAAATCTACTATTGTTTCTCTTGGTATATTTGAACCCCAAAGATATGGAAAAATTAATAAAACATATGTTTTTTAATACCAGAAAAAAATATACTGTTGCTATGTTTTATTTGAAAGCATGAAAATGTGTTTTTCTATAAATGAACATTTGATATACTTATAATTTTGTTAACTTATGGTTATGTTTTCATATGACTTATGTTTTAAGCATTTTAAATATAATCAAAATTTTACAATTTATTTTTAAGCATTTTATCTGAAATTTGTTCAAGCATTCTTTTTAGCACCACTGAGTTTCCACTCAGCATGTTGATTTTTATCACGCGCAGGTTAAGATCAGTGGTTGCTACTTGAAGACTAAAGGGCGTAGCATTAGAGAGGAAGCCTTATTTTTGGTAGGACATGTATTAGGATGTAAATTATGGCATTTATATAAATAACGTAAAAATTATTGAGGTTGAAAATATTGGATTTGCAAATTAATAAGAGTTGTGATTAATTAAGTAATATTTTCTTATTGTTAATTTATGGTGTATGATTGTTGATAATTAATTCGCTGAATGAATGATATAATATCATGATAGAACCTAATTGATTGATATGAGTATTTAGAAGTGCTTGTGATTTGTTGTATTGAATTGGAGTATTGGGGATTTGGAGATATATGTAAGTATTGGAAGTGTATATGTTTTCTCTGTGTGGTGAGTTGATTTTTAGGGGAAACTCTTGCGAATTTTTCATAGGAATTTCCTTAAGCGTTTATTTTAAAGAAAATGCTTACTTCCTTATGAAAACTTAGCCACTTCTAATATATGATCTAGAGTTAATAAGTAAGATAAGACGGTGCTCCGATACCGAATGTGGCATTCGTCATCTGGTCCTCCGGGATTGGGCGGTGGGTGTTACATTTAGTAGTATCAGAGCATAGGTTTAGCCGATTCTAGGATATATGATTTGGTGTGAAAATTTATCTGATTTGGATTAATTATATAAGTGATTTAAGTTAAATACATGCCATATTAGTCTGTTTTGGGAACTTCTCTCTGATGCGAACCTATTGGTCTTTATAGGTATTCAATTATGTCTCAGCATCTGTCTGATGCGAAGGTGGATAGTTATGCCCCTCCAGAGGGTGCTATGCTTGAGGGTGGTATGCCAACTAGTGATGCCGCTGGTGGTGTTTTGGGTTTTGACGCGGAGTGTGCCTCGGCTGCGGGGCAGGCTGCTGCAAGTCCTACGGGGCCTAATCAGGGTGATTTTATTCAGCAGTTGGTAACTACGTTGAATCAAGTTACAGGAGCTGTTCCCCAGGCTCCAGTCACATCGGCCCCTGTTCCAGTCCATCCCCATATCGAGAGACTGAGGAAGTATGGTGCTGAGGATTTTATGAGTCGGAAGGATGATGTGCCTTCCACAGCAGAGTTTTGGCTCTGAGTTATGGAGAGGGTCTTGGAGCATATGCAGTGCACTCCCCAGGACAGACTGATCTGTGCCACTTCCTTGCTGAAGGAACAAGCCTACTTATGGTGGGAGTCGGTAGTTAAGATAGCTAGAGCTGAGGATGTGAGTTGGGATTTCTTTCTCTCTGAGTTTCGAGAGAAGTATGTAGGGGAGCTTTATACGAATCAGAGGATAGCATAGTTCCTCGAGCTCAGGCAGGGTTGGATGACTATTTCTGAGTATGAGCGGGAGTTCCTAGGGTTGAGTAGGTATACTTCTAAGTTGATTACTTCTGAGGTGGATAGGTGTAAGCGGTTCAAAAAGGGATTACATGATGAGTACAGGATGCCTTTGACATCCCAGCCGCACACCACATTAGCTTCATCGATGATGGCTGCTTTAGAGATTGAGTCAATCTGGATGGAGAGGCAGGCTAGGGGTCAGAGGAGTCAGCAAGGTGGATAGTATAAGAGATTTCAGAGTGCTAGACTTTTGGGGTTCAGTCGAGTAGTAAGAGGTTTAGAGGTTCACCACAATCTGGATTTAGATCAGGCCAGAGATTTAGCCAGGGTACACATGTGGGATCAGCTCCTTAGGCTACCTCTATTGCTAGTGGTGGAGGTGTTGCATGGTCAGAACATCCAATATGTACACAGTGTGGTAGGAGACATTCAGGAGTGTGTATAAGATTTACGGGCAGATGTTTCAAATGTGAATCTACTGAGCATATGATCAGGGATTGCCCTATGATAGTGACTAGTTCAGTTCGCCAGGATGGGAGGCCAGCTCCCTATGTTCAGAGAGGCAAAGGTAGAGGCCGTGGCATTATAAGTGGAACTAGGAGTCAGAGGCCGATTTCAGAGTTAGTGGATAGGCTGAAGGTTAGAGCACCGGCGAGGGCCTACGCTATCAGGACTAGGGTAGTATGCTCCGAACATCATCGCAGGTACTTTCTCCATCTTTGACACTTTTATACTTGCTTTGATTGATCCAGGTTCCACGCATTCATATATATGAATACATGAGGGTAGACCGGATAGTATGCATGCTGACACATTAGAGCACAACATTGAGGTCACTAGTCCTTTGGGTCAGAGTGTTGCAGTTGATCGTGTGTTTAGAGATTGCCCTATAGTCATTCATGGGTATGTGTTGCTGGGAGATTTGATAGAGTTGCCTTTCCGGGAGTACGATGTGACATTGGGCATGGATTGGCTGTCTAGACATGGGGTTATTATTGATTGTAGACATAAGAGGATTACATTTCAGACTCTGTCTGGAGAGGAGATTGTAATTGTGGGGGAGAGGATGGACTACCTCTCTAATATTATTTCAGCCAATACTGCTAGGAGGATGATACAACATGGCTGCGAGGCATTCTTAGCCTGTGTACTTGAGCCTAAGCAGAGATCTCCTAGGGTCCATGAGATTTCGACGGTATGTGACTTCCCGGATGTGTTTCCTGAGGATTTGCCTTGTTTACCTCCTGTGAGAGAGGTTGAGTTTAGTATTGAGGTTGTGCCGATACTGCACCGATATCCATTGCTCCGTATCATATGGCTCCTATTGAGCTAAGAGAGTTGAAGATTCAGATTTAGGAGTTTCTCGATAAGGGTTTCATTCGACCTAGTGTATCCCCTTGGGGCGCTCCAGTCTTGTTTGTGAAGAAGAAGGATGGCACTTTGAGATTGTGCATTGATTATAGGTAGCTTAATAAGGTGACAGTGAAGAATCGTTATCCATTTCCCAGAATAGATGATTTATTTGATCAGTTGAGAGGGCCACTGTGTTTTCGAAGATTCACTTAAGGTCAGTGTATCATTAGTTGGGAGTTAGAGAGTCAGATGTGCCTAAGACTGCTTTCAAGACTCGTTATGGCCACTATGAATTTTTAGTGATGCCATTTGGGTTGACTAATGCTCAACGATATTTATGGATTTGATGAACCGGATCTTCCATCCTTATTTGGATCAATTTGTGGTGGTTTTCATTAACGATATTTTGGTCTACTCTCCGACTAGAGAGGATCATGATCACCACTTATGGACAGTTCTGCAGACTTTGAGAGATCGACGGTTGTATGCTAAGCTCAGTAAGTGTGAGTTTTGGCTGACTGAGATTGCCTTCTTAGGACATATTGTATCTGCAAAGGATATTCAGGTATATCCAAAGTAGATTGAGGTAGTGCTTGAGTGGAAGCCACTTAAGAATGCGTGACATCTCGACCCGGCAAAGCAATCCTAAGAGGGCTGGTAGAGTAGAGCTCCTGGCGAGCTTTTATGATGGCAGGTTAGCTAGGGTAGTGGAATGCGAGACACAGGAATGAATCGGATCATATATCGAAAAGGGGATAACTAATTATCATAGGTGCTTTTTGGTAGAATGGCTGGAAAGTTGAAAGAACTTTAGGGTTAAGCGTGCTCACTTGACAGAAATCCTAAGATGGGTGACCTCCTGGGAAGTTCTCATTTCATCTGCGGGACAAAACCGTGCGAGTTTTACCGATCTAATATGGGATGGAATCGGCTTGATTCAAAGCGGACAATTCCTCTGGTGGTTGGAGTCAGGGCAAACTATAAGAAAACAAGTATGATTATGTGCTTAATATATATATATATATATATATAAATATATATATATGTGATTTGCGAATATAAAATTATGATGAAATGTTTAATATGAAAAAATATGATTTTTATGAATAAAGAGGATTTATGAAAGAGAATATTTTTTTTCTGTAATAAAATATTTCGGTTTAATATTGAGACTAAATATTTTATTTATAAAAACTATTATGTATGAATTATAAAATGAATTAATTGAAATAAATATTTTATCGGCCTTGGTCTACTTGATTGAGTCAGTAGTTGTACTTAGGTATGGCATGTCATAGGAAATACAGTACTGTCTATATGTGACACGCAGTGTCTTATAGGGGCTAATGAACTCCAATTTTATAGAAGCTAACAAAATCCAATTTTTATAAGGGCTAACGAACCCCATTTTCTGGATATGACCATTTAATTTCAACCGACGAGTCGTATGATATTATATAGGCTTTCGAGCCATATGTTTATTATGAAATTCTCTGTCTACTATTTGATTCTTCTAAGTATGCTAAAGGCCTAGTTTTATAGGAGCCGTATGTTTTTAATTAGGCCTTTAGCAAAATTAGAAAAATCAAATAGTAGACAGAGAATTTCATAATAAACATACGGCTCGAAGGCTCATATAATATCATACAATCCATCGGTCGGAATTAAATGGCTATATCCAGAAAATGGAGTCGTTAGCCCCTATAAAAGTTGGAGTTCGTTAACTCCTATAAAATTGGAGTTCATTAGCCCCTATAAGACATTGCGTGTCACATATAGACAATACTGTATTTCCTATGGCATGCCATACCTCTATATAACTACTGACTCAACTAAATAAACCAAGGCTGATAAAATATTTATTTTAATTAATTGATTTTATAATTCATACATAACAGTATTCATAAATAAAATATCTAGTCTCAATATTACACCGGAATATTTTATTATAGGAAAAAAAATACTCTTTCATAAATCATCTTTATTCATAAAAATCATATTTTTCCATATTAAACATTTCATCATAATTTCATATTTGTGAATCATATATATATATATATATTAAGCACATAATCATAGTTGTTTTCTTATAATTTATTATGATGGCACCAAAAAATTTATATCATCCAATTAAAATTAAAATTACAGTATATTTCACATAATCACTCATAATTTACTAATATGCATAAATTCCGAGACTATAGCACAATTCCCAAGGCATTAATATTGAACATGATATATCACCACCTAATTAATCCATAATTCAATTATTTCTAATATTCTTCTAACTTGGATTAAGTGGATCAATTAATTATTTAATTGATCTAATAGGATTTTTAAATCTAATATTCCTTTAACTTCCAAGATTAATTTAATTATCTACTTAATTGATGTAGTAGCCATAAATTCTATTATTTTTATTATTCATATTATTTACTAATTAAGTATCTAATTAATCTAGATATCACCAATTAACTATCTAACCATTTAATTAAATTACTACTAGTTAATTAATTTATTACTATTACTTAATTTTCACTAATCCTACTTTATCAATCATCTTAATTAAGAACAAATTACAATTTAGTCCTTAAGGTCCTCATTAATTATAAATGGATCCCACTTGAAATAAATAGACTAATGGTATATTAATTTATCCATAGTCCACAATTTAATTCCTTTTAAGGGTCCAATTTATAATTATAGTCCTTAATCAAGTTCCAAATAGTTCTTTAGTCCATAATTAATGCAAATTATATTTGGATCCTTAGAAAATGTCTTAATAGTCTTTAAAATTTTCTTTGTCTAAAGTCTCCACAAGCATAGAAAATTTTTCCTTGGTCCTTGGAACATGTCCAAATAAATTCATGAGTCATGAATATATTATTTGGTACCCAACATAAATTATGTCTCCAATAATTTTACATAACAAGTTTAATAATTTATCAAGATTATTCTTTTTATTATCTTTAACCTCACACTATAATATTTACATATCACATATATAAAACAGTATTTAAACATCATAAAAAAAATGATACCATAAATTTCACAAAAGAAAATATTAATAATATTTAAATTTCACAAAAGTTCATATTTAGCATCTACAATATTCATACATATAAATTTAAGCATAAAATCACTAAAAATTTATATAGAGATTTTTTTTAAAAAAAATATTATTAAATTTGATCAATATGAGGCTTTTCCTAGGCAATTCCTATAAATTTTAATTACTGTAAATAAAGTTATTTAATTTCGTCATTTAGGTTTGTGCTATTGCAAATCCAGTAGCATGTCCCCTAAAAATAGAATTATCCACATGTTTAAACAATAGCAACATTATCAATTATTCAATATTTCTATTCATCCAATTCATACGGCCCATCTTTCGAGTGAATCAACCGTATAATTTCCACCCGCCAATTCATTAACATTATAAATCTTGCATAATACCAAATTCAATTTGGTTTCACCCTAGCACAACTATAGAGTTGCAATTTAATCCATAATCTTAATATTAAATTAACCAAAACCAAATAAACATGCCAGATAAACATTCACAATTAATAATTATATAAAATCATCAACTTAATCATTTTCTCAACTTTTCAATACTAGGATCTGACATAATGAGTACTTTATTTCTCTAATACTAAATTATACTCATTTAAATTCCCCCTTTTGTATTATATGAGTCAGTTTATATTAACTAAATCAACTAAAATAAATTTTAACTGAACTAACTTAGTAACTCTAATTATATATAGTGAGAAAACATGATGTCAAGCCTTACAGCTCACCAAATTAAAGTCAGATTGTAGAACCATGATCGTCATGAGGAGAAATGATCGCGAGTTGATTTGGAGTTGATCGGAGGTCTCCCTGAAGGTTTTCTTTACCGATAACAGTAAGAATCACCAAAAGACTAGCCGCTACATGATTACCCTCGATCCAAGCCTTTATCACGCAAACTATAGCCATAGGAGTGACTGCCTCATCGAGCCCTTGAGCTTAGAGTCCTTAATCGTAAAAAACAATGGCCGTTTGACCGGAAAACGAGAAGGAAAGGGGGTAAGGGACTATCGGTGATGGAGAGGAGAGAAGGAAGTGTTTTGTTATTTTCTCTCTCCTCCGTGATTTATTATCTTATTTGGTTCATTTCAAGGATTTGGTTCAATTATTAGAAACTTCTAGGTTTACTGGTTTGATTTATTATCTTATTTTATTTATTTATTTTAATTGGTTTAATTAAGTTCTAGAATATTTTCTCGATTCACTAAATAATAATAATAATAATGCTTCATTTTAGGATAATTAATTTAAATAGCATATATGTATATATATATAATAGACTAATATTTAGAGTTCCATATTTATTCTTGAAATTTTTGAAGGTTCTCAACTCAGAAATTTTAATAATATGTTTTGAATTTGAGCCTTACTTTATAAACTTGGGCTCGGATTAGAATGATATGGCATTTGCAACTCATATATTTGAAAATCCAGACTTTTGATTTAATTGAAATTTGAAAGTTTTAAAATAAAATTACAGGGTGTTTCATAAGACTTTCTGAGGAACAATGAACCATTTCAGGACTAATGGGAGAATTAGAAGGTATGAGGACTTGATCAAATGTATGTGAAAAAGTCATGGAAGATAAACTTTTGTTGCTTTTTTTCTCTTGCAATTTCATGTGAAAAAAATTCGATTGTATACTACTGTTATATATGAGAGATCATCTATGAAGAAGATGAGGAGATTGAATTAGAATTTTGGCTCCAAAATGAAAATTTTCAATTTCAATTTTCAAATGAGCACGTTTCATAATGAGAAGTTTCACTCCAAAATGATTTTAATTCTCTGCAACATTTGCTTCAATGATTTTGTTACCTCAAAATTTTTAATCCTAATGAATATTGGGTTGCTAACTCTCATTAGATTAATTAATCAATTTAAGTGTTATTAATGAAAATTTAAGGAAATATGGAAATTGGGATTAATTAGAAGGTGATGTACTATGTTTGATTTAGTGCTTGAGATTTGTACTTAAGTCTTAGAAATTGTGTGCCAAACATAGAATAATATGATGATTATGTGAAAATATGATTTTATTGAGAGACTAATTATATGACATGAATTATTACGCTATGAATGAATATTTTATGATATAAAATATTTTTTATGAATATAATATAATTATATGCAATTATGTATGAATTGAAAGATTTTTTAGATTATGAGTATGATTATGTGATTAATATGTGAATTATGAAAATGAAACAATGATGAAATATTTGAGATGAAAAATATGATTTTATGAATAAATGGATTTTATGTAAAATAAATATTTTTCATATTATAATGGAAGATTCCGGTGTGTTTATGTCACGACCCAAAACCGTGGGCCGGACCGGCACTAGGACCTAGGTAAGCTTAAGGCATCCGAGGCCCGTAGTAAGCCTAAACTATCACAATCCATCCCTATTATCATTTGACTATCGGAATAGCAAGCCCATATTATGACATTTTTTTTTTCATAAAATAATCAGAGTTAATAATTCTGACCCAGCATTAGTATTAAGTACTAATCGCAGCTCGGGCCCATATCCATATAATAAAAATATTTCTCATACAGATATTTATTTGTCATAATATGTTCAAACTGTTCCTATCATACAATCTCCAGATAGTCATTTACACTTCACAATTTATTTATAGTCACATGATAATTCTATTACAAACCAATATTTATTTAAGCATCCTAACTGCGGAGTAAAATAAAATGTGCGGAGTATTCTAAATATTAACAGAGAGTTATACTAACATGATCAATCCTCTGCGAAGAAAGAAGCAGAGTCTTATGGACCAACAATATCCTTATTCCCTGAAAAATATTTATGGAAGGGGGTGAGTTTCACTAAACTCAGTGAATAATAATAAATAATGCAAACCCACACATTCAAGCAGTATGCTTTCCCACTTTAATAAAGGTCATACCTCACAAGCACGGGACATACAACAGCCTCATTAAACCAGTCACATTCATATACTCACACCATGTGAAAATTAGTCAGTGATGTCACAAATCCACCTATTGGCCCCAGGCCAATTTCATAATAATAATATATATATAATAGGGAGTCGATCCCCCATACTAGGCCCACTGACCCATAGTGACACACGTCGTCCCAATTTCCA
>CANUEX010037423.1:0-17911 GCA_948099535.1 Jatropha multifida
GTGGCCTCAGACATGTTGGCATTATCGCATCTTTTGTTGTGCATCAGATTGATTCCAAAAAGCCTTCACTTTATACTAAATAAACACAAATGTTTAAATTCCTTATCCCTTGAAAGATTGCTAATCAAAAATCATAAAATCTTAAAGATTTCAGAGTGCTTGAGCACTTCAAGTACTTTTAAGAACGCTTTGAAGTTCCTATTACCAGTAACAGACGTACCTTCTTTCCACTAGTACTCGAGTGAACCTTTTCTGTTTGAGCTGTATTGAACAAATCACAGTCAAATATAAATGAAAAAAAAGAAAATAAAAGAGAACCTGTTGGCCGATAGGAACTCCATTTTTCATGGCTGCAAGAAAAAAAATTTAAAAAAACCAATTAAATATAATAGGAATAATTATATTGAAAATTTAGATATTGAAAAATTTGAATGTGCAGTAACTGGTTTCAATCAAATGGCCATCTGAACCACCGAAGTCGCTACGAGCCATCGAAGCGAAGGAATCACGGCTCGCCTCGACTCTGCAGACTGGAACGACGGCTGGAACGGCGAGCGGTGGCGCAAGGAGTGGCGGAGACGCGAGCGTTGCTGCTGCTGCGGTGGTGGCCGGAGTTACACGAAGAGAAACCGAGAGAGAGGGAAGGAAGAGAGAGAAAGAGAACTGAGGCAGAGAGGGAGACAGAGAACGGCGCATGAGGAGAAGGAGAGAGGAATAAGAGAAAAGAAAGAAAAAGGAATTAGAGTTGCATATCCATTTCTAATATCATGAAGTATAAAACGCGTCGTTTGAGCTTTTTTTTTTTTTGCGCGCCTCCTGTTCTTAGATACAGACTAGACATCCGTTTCTAAAAAGAGGAACACTGAAACGGCGTCGTTTACTACTATTTTATTGCTTACCATATTAGCAACGGATTGAATGTCCGTTTCTAATCCGTTTCTAAATCCGTTTCTAATGAGTAGAACAGTCCCTATTCAGATAGCAACTTTTTACGTAATCCGTTGCTAATTGTCGTTTCTAAATCCATCTTTGATCCGTTCCTAAGTACGGGTGCTAGTTTCCCTCCAATTTTAGCAACGAATTTTGCGTTTCTAATATGTCCGTTTCTAATCCGTTTCGATTCCGTTTCTAAAAATGGTAAAAGATACAATATTATTTTCCATTTCTAATCCATTGCACTTTCATTTCTAAATAGAAACGGACATGTACGTTTCTAAAAATCCGTTGCTAAATCACATTTTTCTTGTAATGCTTGTTCATGCTGATCTGGTGGGATCATGCTATTGTATCTACAAAGCTGTAAACTTCATATCCTGTGGTTGGATTCACTAGTTGGTCGATATTTGGTAGGGGGTAGGGGTCTTTTAGGCGAGCTTTATTTAGGTCAGTGAAGTCTACACAGAGTCTCCACTTGCCATTCGGCTTGGGCATAAGGACGACGTTCGCCAACCAGCCTAGGTAATGCACCTCTCTTATGAAATCAGCTTTTAGTAGTTTTTCTACTTTAGTTGCTATGATTTACTGTCTCTCCGGTCCATGAAATCTTCTTTTTGGCTTGGTTGGTTTATGGCTCGGGTCTATACTGAGCTTGTGACAAATGATGTCCGGATCAATCCCTATGATGTCCCGAGAGGTCTAAGCAAAGTTTTCTGAGCTCCTTTTTAATACCTCTTTAAGTTGGTTTTGGATTTCTCTATCAGGCTCAGTCCCTATTGCCAAGGTCCTCCTGGGTTGTACTTCCCACTTGGTAATCTCTCCCATTGGTTCAAGTTTCCACGCTGACTCGTCCCTTGGGATGTAAAATGGAGGGTTGTGCTCTTGTTCGATGTTGAGTTCTTTGGCAAACATCCACATGATAGGCAAAGCGAAGGATATCACCTTAAAGGCGATCATATATGCTTCCCTTGCTGCTTTTTGGTTCCACTTAACAAAAACAACTTTATTATCATTAGAATAAAACTTAATCATAAGATACCTAATGGAGGTGACTACTTCAAGCTCATAAAGTGAGGGTCTTCCCAAGATTGCATTATAAGGGAAGGGTATGTTCGCCACCATGAACTATGTTTTAAGCCGTCAGGTAACTCCTTCATCTCCTAGCTCCAGTGTGATGTCAATTGCTCCTTCCACTATCATCGATTTTCTTAACAGTCCAACCAAAGGTGTACGGACAAGTTTCAATTTTGATGGCTCGAGCTTCAATGCTTTGAAAACTTCAAGGGTTATCAAGTTTATTGCACTTCCACCGTCGACTAACATACATTTCACCCGAAAGTTTTCCATGATTCCCTCGATTACCAATGCATCATTGTGAGGAGTGTGTAGGTGTTGTCCAACTTTCTTTGAGAAAATGATGGGCTCAAGCTCCACCTGCTTCTGATACGATATGACTGAATATATCTCTCAGGCTTGCCTTTTTCTAGCGAAGTTGCTATCTCCACCTATGAAACCATAAAAAATAGTGTGAATTGTACCAAGAGTATTATCTGAAGAAGATACCTAGTTATCTTTTGAAAGAGGAAGTTCTGGTTGTTGCATGGTCTGCTTCTTTATGAATTCATCTAGTTCTCTCTTTTGTATGAGGCACTATATCTCCCTCTTGAGTTGCCAACAAGCCTTAGTGTCATGCCCTATGTCTCTATGGAATTCGCAATATCAACTCCTATCCCTCTAACCTCTAGTATCCTCTTTCAGCTTCCAAGGAAAAGCTCAGCTGCACATTATTACCTTGTTCTATTATCTAGGCTAAGTATTTCTATACACGACTTATTAAAATGACTGAATTCACTATCTTTAAAGAATTTAATTTCTCTATGGTAGGGAGTTTTGACTGGGTAGTTGGCTCTCAAGTTCCTAATGGGTGATCATTGCCTTATTGGGGGGGATTGCCTTCTAGTAGTGTATCTATGATTTTGAGGCGAGATTTTCTGTAGTGCAAGGTACGCCTCATTGAGCTTCATGTATTTGTGAGCTCGGGCCATGAGTTCTGCAAAAGAAAGAGTGGGGTAAATGCTTATACTTTCAAAGAGCTTGTTATACTTACAGTTCTTTGCCATAGTGTTGATGGCGACTTCGTCATTCAAGATCTCCATTTGCATTACAAGCCTTTGAAATTTTGTCATATATTGTCTTAGTGATTCTTCTTCTTCCCACTTCAAGTCAATGAGATCAGAGGATATTTTTCTTAAAAGGGACATTGGTGATGAATCGAGCTATGAATAGCATAGACCATTGCAAAAATGACTGGATGGATCCAGTCTTAAGTGTCTGGTACCACTCTTGAGCAGCGCCTTTAAGCGTAACAGGGAAAACCATGCACATGAAATCCTCTAAGTTGGTTTGCATCCTGAATGCTGTTAGGTGACTGCAAGGATCGGCACTGCCATTGTATGTTTTGAAGATTGGTATCTTAAACTTTGATGGGAATGCAGAGCTTAGGATGTCTGGTGATAGGGGCGAGTCCTCTCTGAGTCTGAGATTTTCGATCTCCCATGTTCTTTACATTCTCTGAAAATTTTCTTTGACAGCATTGCGAGATTGACATTATTTGCTACAGGAGGGGCACGCTCTTTACTGTCGAGCATGTAAGACTCTGATAAGCCTCAAACTCAGCTTCTGGGTTTTCGATCAAAGGCTCAACCTGGTAAGGCCTATACTCCTTTTGTCTCTTGGGTCTAACTAAGAGGCTCAGGTGTTCTTGCTCATGCTCGACACTTTTGTTTGGGAATATATGTTTGTTCTACTGCTGAGACCTGGCCAACAGTCGCTTGAGTATTGTGGTGAATTATTCATAAGCTCGAGTTAGGGTAGCTACTACTGAAGCATTAGTCACTGGAGGAGCTGAGATTGAAATATGGTTATTGAGTCTTTCTTGCTTGTTCTCCGCATCTTCCATGTTTGGGTTCCTAAATGAACCGTTAGGCATGGTGAATAATGGAATCTCTGCTTAGATATGAAAGAATCGTGAGGTGTGTTCCATGCTCACCGCATCAATTGATAATAAAAAGTTTACTTTTGTTCTAAGAGAGCTTTTCTGAGATGAAAGTAGGTGATTTTTCGTAAGTTGTTCCTTTTGTCTATGGTATTTAATCCTTTATATAGAAGAATAAAGGTGGAGTGGTGGAGAGAATCTCTTCACCATTAATTGTTAGATTATCCTTTCCAGTTGAGGATTTTTAAGGATATATTTTTATTTAATTTAGATAAAACATATCTTTTTATATTTATTTTAGATAATAAAAATATTTTATTATCACTTATTAATTTTATTATTACATAAAAATATATCTATAATGATAACATTTATTTTCAAAAAATTATCAAATTATAAATAAATTAATAATATATTGTTAAAAAAAAAGTTTCTCAACTTGTTTCAGAGTGTTTGTTTCTGTTAATTATGAAATTTATTGATATTTTCTAGAGGTCAATGTGTTTTTCATTGTATTTTTTATTTTTTATTTTCTCAAAAACTTATTTTCCTATAAAATTGAAAATAAATAAAAATTTTTTTTTGAAGTAAATACATTCAAAATTTTATATGAAAAAAATGTCATAAATATATCTATAAATAACTTCATAAAATTAAAAATTTCATTCAGAAGTCATTCATTAGTAAAGTGTGAGTACATGTATATAATAAAAATTAGTAAAGAGGTAAGAAATTTTTGAAATTTTTATTTAATCCATTAGAAAATTGGTTTTCATTTATAAAAATTTTTATTTGGTGAATGATGATGAATGATGATGATGATGAAATTTAATATAATCAAATGCATTTTAATTTAAACGTCACATACTGTTGTAGACACCTAAATTTTATTAAAGTTAATTTAATTATTAGCTTAATTATTTAATTAATAAATTAAATTATTGGTTAGTTAAATTAAATAATTTATTTAATAACCAATCAAAATATTTAAATGGTTATTAAAATAAAATGGATAAATATTATATATAGCATAAATAAACATTGTAGTAAAATCCAATAAAAATTAGCTAAATAGACAAATTAGAGTAAATCTTGGCGAATAAATCGGGCGTCTATATAAGTTAGGTGATACAGTAGTAGTCAAGAAAAACTTGCCAAATGGACCAATCAAATTACATACTTGACAAGGGGACTCCCTCAAATATCTATAAATAGGAGGCCACATACGGTAGATACATACACACTCATAAAGAAAAAGATAGAAAAGAAATCTCAAAGCTCTATTAAACTCAAGACTACAAAAGGTCTCTCCCAAGTTTAAAGAATCAAAGTTCATTCTACATTAATTCAAGATCAAGTCTTTTCGACTCTTGAATCGTCTAAAGCTCATTCTACATCAATTCAACATCTAGTCTTTCGATCGTTGAATCGTGTTTAAGATCAAGTCTCTCAACTCTTGAATCATGCTCAAAACAATAAAGAGAAGAATCAGAGGATAATCTTCATGGTAATAGAAGATTTCACATTAGAGATTGTATCCACTTCTTTATAAATACAATTTGTATTTTTGTATTTTTGTTTCTTAATTTTTGCGAATGAATTTTACGCATATAGATTTTTGGAATACTAATGGAACCTCTCTACCACTCATCTCTTCACTTTGCGATTCCTGGAGTTTTGACAAATCAGCCAAAAAGATTCAATGGCACAAAGGAAGATCACTGTCTCCTCAAAGGTCGTACAAACTGGCACTTCAAATTCTCTCAATATCAGATCTTCTTTTGACTTAAGTCCTGATGCAAATATCAAGACGAAGTCTGTCGCTGAAATTTATGTGAAGACGATTCCTCTTCCTCAATAGGTTGTTGTTACTTCGTCAATTTGGGTGGAATCTGCTGAGAAAAGTGCTTCCTAAAAGCGGTCAACTACTTCAATAACAAACTCTTCCGATGTCACGTATATTATGATGACTGAAACTACATTAGTAAAAGAATTGGATGCTTTGAAGTTGCAACTAGAAGCTCTCAATCATGCTCTTCAAGAGAAAGATAGCCAAATTGCTTATCTCATGAAGAAGTTAGATATCATGACTAGAAAAGTCAGATGTTTAAAAAGGATGAATTTGCATCGAAGGGGTTTACACCACCGAAAAAGACGCCATCAAGGGAGACCCCAAAAAAAGGTGTCAAATTTACTGCTTATGACTTGATCTCAACTATTCAACTGAAGGAGCTGATTAAAGAAGCCTTAAAAGATTAGTTGGAGACTATGATGCAACCTTCTTACACCTACTACAAGCCATACACTTTGAGGATCAACATGATGAGGATGCCATCAATTTATCAACCTCACAAGTTTCAACAATTTGATGGAAAGGGAAATCTAAGAAAGCATGTTGCCCATTTTGTGGAAACTTGCAACAACGCTGGCATAGATGGTGATCTACTCATCAAACAATTCGTTTGGTCCTTAAAAGGAAATGCCTTTGATTGGTACACAGATCTCAAGTCTGGTTCCATTAATAGTTGGGAATAACTGGAGTGGGAATTCTTCAATCGCTTCTACAACACTAAATGTGTAATTAGTATAACTGAACTCTCAACCACTTGTCAGTGGAAGGAGGAATCTGTTATTGACTACATTGAAAGATGGAGAAGTCTTAGTTTGAATTGCAAAAATCGACTATCAAAATCCTCAGCAATTGATATGTGTATTAAGGGCATGCATTGGGACTTACACTACATCTTATAAGGGATCAAGCCTCATGCATTTGAAGAATTAGCTACTTGGGCTCATGACATGGAGCTTAGTATTTCTAATCATGGGAATCAAAATATTCCAGTTCAAGAACAAAGAAAGGAGAAAGATAAGTCAGAAGTGCAAAAATTCGCTAAAACACTCGTTAAGTAAGAAAGTAAGTAGTCTATGGTTGTAACAACAAAGCTAATCAAGTTGTAGCCTAAGACTAAAAAGAAGCAACATGTGAAGGCCACTCCTTTTTAGCCAATAGAAAGAAAAAAAGGGTACATTAAAGGAGAGGCAGGAAAAGAGCTATTCCTTTTTTTATTCTAGTGTTTTAGACATGTTAAAGCTAAACTCATTCAATCGCCACAGATAAAGATCCTAGAGGAAGCAAATTGAGTGGATGATCTAAATTACTGCAAGTATCATAGGCTAATTAGCCATTCAGTTAGGAAGTGCTTCATCTTGAAAGATAAAATCATGAAGCTGTAGGAAAATGGTGTCATCACTTTTGATGAGGAGGAAGCGACTACCAATTTGATAATAATAGTGGTTGATGAATCGCTGATCTCAAAAAGAAGAGAAATGAAAAGGTTTTGCTCTTTGGACCTAGATCAAGTTGAGGTACATATTCTAAACCAAATTTCTTTACCAAATGAATTCAACTTGCTACAAGGATATAGGAGCACTGCTGGGGGCAATGAGCTTATTGAAAATCAATTTGAAGATGAAGGATGGACTTTAGTTACTAGCAAAAGAAGTAAAGGGAGAAAACCACTTCTGTCCAAGGAGACCCTAAAGAGGAATTAGGTGTTGAAGAAGCTTGTTAAAAGTCAACACAACTGGTCTCCTCAAAGATTCAATCAAAGTCTCAAAAGCCAAAAGAGATCTACAAATCGTAGGTAAAAGATTGCGTAAAATGAAAGCCTAGGGAACCAATCACTTTGGCAGAATATATGCCAAAAGAGTTAATGGGTGCTAAGCTTTCTTTTCCATGCTGTCATGTTGAAGGAGAGCTAAAATAAGATAGCGATGAGGAGACTCGGAAAGCAAAGGCCTATTATACTGCTATGGAGAAGTTCACCTTTACTGATGAAGATCAAGTGCTTAGTGATAAGCCTCATAATCATCCTTTATTTATTACAGGTTATGCCTGTGAAAGAAAGATAAATTGAATCTTACTTCATCCAAGTTTAACTGTCAACATTATGTCTTTTAAGACCTTTAAGGAACTTGGCATACCTATAGATGAATTGAAGCAAAGTCGATTGATGATATATGGCTTCAACCATAATGGGCAAAGGGCTATTGGTGGAATTTAGGTCTAGTTGTGTACTGACGAGATGGAGTCAAGTGTTCTTCTTTATATGACTAATGCAAGAACGACTTACAACATATTATTTGGACATCCTTGGATTCATGGAAATAAGGTGTTGCCTTCAACTGACCATCAGTGTTTCAAATACTCAAAAGATAGAAAATAAGAACAGTCATAGCTAATTCGGATTTACTAAAGTTGAATCATATTCTGCCAATGCAAAATTCTACTTTGAGGAATTTTCTATTAAGGAAATTCGACCAGCTTTTGAGGACATTGAAGTAAAGGCTCATGCAAAGAAGATTGAAGAAGGGGAATCCTCCTCAACAAAAGAAAGCAAGTAGGATGCCCTAGCAAAGACAAGTCAAATAGTTGCCAAAAAGATGAAGCTTCATTTTTTACATGTCTCCAAAGACAAAGATGATCAATCTTCTTCCTCAAGTCCAAAAGATATCATACAACACTTGTAAGATTTGACTCTACCGATCACTGGTCTTGTTTCCCCTAAGGTTTTTAAATCACCATTAAAGGGTTTTGCAAGGCCTTTCAAGAGCCTAATTGTTGAGCTTGGGCATTACCAACCAAAAGATTAAGTGGTTTTGACCCCAATGCTTACAAACTATTGGCTAAACCTAAGTATGGTTCTATTGATGTGGTTAAATTGACGAAGGATTTCAAGGATGGTGATAGTGAGAAATTATCAACTGGGATTCATAAAGTATGAAAGAAGAAGAATGCTATTGATCAAGGGTCTAAAGTTGGCCTAGGGTATCAAGCGCCTGCTCCTTTACGCTTGAAAATCAAAAGAGAAACCTCTAATCACATTTTTGTTGAAGAACTAAAAGAGACAAAAAGCGAGGTTTTAAGACCTTCTATTTTCAATCAATTATGAGTTTCTTCAAATTGTATTTCAGTCTTTGATTGAATTGGAACTCCAGAAGGTGCAAATACCAAGAAAAGTAAAACCTCCATCAACTAGAGATTTGGGGTTTCAAAGTTAAGTAAAGGAAAGAAGAACAAAAAGAAATAGTCTACTGTTGTTATAGATTGCAATGACTTGCATAGAAAAATCCCATCTCGAATGCAAAGAGAAACTGAGTGGGTGGTGATCACGGGATCCATATTGAAGGCAAAACCACATACCATGGTCATAAACCGGCCAAGTGTCAAATCAATATGGGGAAGAAGAACTTGATGTAGTGATGGTTGGCCACATTACTTTTGAAGATATGGATCAAGACCAAATCCATATTGAGGAAAGTGCCGAGGATGCTCCTTTTGTTTTGGAAGAGGAAAATAAAGCTACGATTAATGAGTTGAAAGAAGTCAATCTCAGAATAATGGAAGAGCCTCACCCAATTTTTCTTAAAGCAAATTTATCATCTGAGGAAATGAAGTATGTTGAATTACTTTGAGAGTAGCAAGATGTCTTCGCATGGTCTTATAAAGAGATACCAAGATTGGATCCTAAGGTAGCAATCCATAACTTGGTAGTCAAAATTGGGGTGAAGCCAGTGAAACAAGCTTAAAGGCGATTTCATCCAGAATTGATTTCACAGATAGAAGCTGAAGTTAATAAACTCATTGAGGCCGGTTTCATAAGGGAAGTCAAGTATCCTACTTGGATCTCAAACATTGTTCCTGTCAAGAAGAAAAATGGGCAGTTAAGAATTTATGTAGATTTTTGAGATCTAAATAATGCATATCCAAAGGATGACTTTCCTCTTCCCATCATTGAAATTATGGTGGACACCACAACTGGTTATGAATGACTTTTTTTCATGGATGGCTCATGTAGCTACAATGAATCCCAATGGCTATTAAAGATGCATAAGCGACAACGTTTTGAACACTAAAAGATATATATAGCTATACAGTTATGCCTTTTGGACTGAACAATGCCGGTGCTACTTATCGGCGAGAGATGCAAAAAATCTTTGATGATATGCTTTATAAAAATCTTTACTGCTAAGTTAATGATCTAGTTGTAAAGTCAAAGGAAGCAATTGACCACATCTATGATCTTCGACAAGTATTTTAGCATTTGCATAAATTTTAGCTGAAGATGAATCTTTTAAAATGTGCATTTGGAGTCTCTTCAGTAAAGTTTTTAGGGTTCATTGTGAGACATCAAGTTATTCTGATTGATCAGTCAAAAGTTGATGCAATCCTCAAAATACTAAAACCTCTCAACATTCATGAACTCAAAAGCATGCAAGAGAAATTGGCATACATTCGAAGGTTTATTTCAAATCTAGCTGATCGATCTCAACCATTCAATTAACTCATGAAAAAGGGTTTTCCTTTTGAATGGTATGAAGCATGTAGTAATGCTTTTAAAAGCATTAAGTCATATTTGACGAATCCACCTATTCTTAGAGTGCCAATACAAGGGCGTCCCCTCATCTTTTATATTGCTACTCAAGAATGCTCTTTGGGAGTATTATTAGCATAAGAAAATGATGAAGGAAAGGATAAGCACTATATTTCCTCAGCAAACGGCTAATTGGTACGGAGTTGAACTATTCGCCAATTGAAAAGATATGTTTAGCACTAATGTTTGTTATAAAGAAACTGAGGCATCACTTGCAAGCTCATTCAGTTCAGTTGATTTCATGTGCTGATCCCATCAAATATTTGATGCCCAAACTAGTCTTTTGTGGAAGACTAACAAAGTGGGCTCTATTACCTCAAGAGTTTGAGATAACATACATCCCACAAAGAGCAATAAAAGGAAAAGCTCTTGCTGATTTCCTTGCAAACCATCCCATTCCTGATGATTAGAAGTTCTCTAAAGAGTTATTGGACGAAGAAGTTTTCCTTATTTAAGTTTTACAACCTTGGAGAATATTCTTTGATGGTGCATCAAGTCAAATGGGTCTAGGAGCTGGAGTTGTTTTCATCACTCCAGATGGAGAAATCTTACCCTTTGTGTTCAACTTAGTCAAGAGGTGCTCAATAATATTACAGAATATCAAGCTTTGGTACTAGCCTAGAAATGACGATTGATATGGAGATATCTAACTTGAAGATATTTGGAGATTCAAAGTTGGCTATCAATCAAGTACTCTCGTTGTATGAAGTAAGAAAAAGCTAGAGTTATTGCCTTACTTCAACTATGCTGCTAGGCTTCTCTCTTAGTTTGACAGTACTTCCATCAAGCACATATTGCAAAAAAAAAATTGTCAAGCTGATTCTTTAGCAAATTTGGCATCAACTCCAGCATTGCTAGATGTAGAAGCAAAGGTGCTAATATGTAAAAGATGGGTAATACCATCTATATTGGATGTTGAACTTG
The DNA here is from genome assembly GCA_948099535.1 of Jatropha multifida. Classification (NCBI taxonomy): domain Eukaryota; kingdom Viridiplantae; phylum Streptophyta; class Magnoliopsida; order Malpighiales; family Euphorbiaceae; genus Jatropha; species Jatropha multifida. The sequence goes on from CANUEX010037423.1 coordinate 11,290, forward strand.
AAGAGGTGGATGTTGTCTCCGTTTATGAAATTGATAAAGAAAATTGGCGACAATCGCTTGTCTACTATCTGGAGCATGGAAAATTGCCAGTTGATCTAAGGAAGAAAGCTGAAATAAGACGTTGGGTTTCTTACTTCACAAACTTCAAAGGTACACTTTATCATCGTTCTTTTGATGGAGTCTTCTTATGATGCCTTGGTGAGGAAGAAGCTAATAAAGCTTTGGAAGAAGCACATTCAAGTGTCTATGGTACACATTAGTCTAGGCCAAAGCTGCATTTTTAGATTAAAAGGATTCGGTACTATTAGCTTACAATGGTGATGGATTGCATGAATTACGCTAAAAGATGTCAAGAGTGTCAATTACATGCAAACTTAATTCATCAACTGCCTGAACCACTTGACCCGACAGTGGCATCATGGCCTTTCAAAGCTTGGGGATTGGATGTTGTAAGACCACTTCTAAAAATTTCAAGTGGCCACCTATACATTCTTACTGCTATCGATTACTTCTTGAAATGGGCAAAAGCACCTCCATACAAAGAAATCAAGAAGGAGACTATAATAAGGTTTATTAAAACGAACATCATTTGTTGTTTTGGTTTGCCTCGATACATCATAACTGATAATGGAAGGGAGTTCTACAATAAAGCTATGGACAAGTTATGTTAGCAATTCAAATTTAAGCAATATAATTCATCCATGTACAATGACCAGCAAATGGGCTTGCGAGGCATTCAACAAGGCTCTAGGCAAACTTCTTAAGAAGATACTCAATTAATTAAAAAAGGACTAGCATGAAAGGTTCGGGGAAACATTATGGGCTTATCGAACTACATATAAAACATCAACTCAAGCAACTCCATACTCGCTTGTTTATGGTGTAGAAGCTGTTCTTCCTCTTGAACAACAAATTTTATCCTTGAGAAAAGTTCTCTAATGAAGATAATGCTCGGCTTCGCCTGTAAGAGTTAAAAGCACTGGATAAAAAATGACCAAGCACAACAATGTTTGGAGTGTTATCAAGCTCAAATGTGTAAATCTTTTAACAAGAAGGCGAGAATATGCTCTTTTCAAGTTGGTGGTCTCGTTTTAACAGTAAGAAGGCCAATAATCATGTCACAACATATAGGCAATAAGTTCCTTTCAAGCTGGGATGGACCATATGTAATTCAAGAAGTCTACTCGAATGGAGCATATAAGATAATTGACCAAGATGGTGTATGGATTGGGCGAATCAATGACAAGTTTTGAAAAGATACTATGCCTAGAAGCTCGACAACGCTCCTAGCCCACACTAGTTAAAACTGTGAAGGGCTAATAAAAAAATAAAAAAAAATCTTAAGTTGAACTACGCTTTGACTTGATCCTTGAGCTTAGTATTGCACTAAGTTCAGCACACACATAAAAAAAATCTCTTGTAGTTGAACTACGTTATGACTTGATCCTTCTAAAAGAAGGTAAGTAGGCAACTTAGAATTTTGCTAAGTACAGTTGCAAAAAGAAAATAAATTTAAGATTGACCAGAAGGGATAAGTGTGATAAGTGATTAATGAAATCAAATTTTATTAATAATGAAAGAATTTGATTACATTAAAGAAAAAAATGACTAAGAAAAGTCTAAAAAAAAGCTTTTATGGATTCCATTCAAGCTGCTCCAACTCATTGTGCTTATCAAAAAGTAGCTTTTGCAAGATAGAGAGAGATTGCTCATCTCCCTCACTGCAGATTGTCATAGCCTCAACTTTGGATATTTCATCATGAAATTTTGAAACCATGCTATGTTTCTCCAACATATCGCTTTTCATACCTTCTAACGAGGATTCAAGTACTTTCTTTCTTGAAGTCAGCTTTGCTAGTTCTTCCTCAATTTGGTAAGTTCATCCTCTACAAATGAAGAATTGATAATGGCTTCTTTCTCAAGACTTAAAGAATCATTCAGCTGCTATCTTAACTTCTTTAATTTTTTTAGCTAAAATTCTAATGAAATTCATGAGGAAAAAGATGATTTTAGCTGCAAGAAATCTTTTGCAAGTTGGAGCTAGACTGTGAATTGCTCTCTTAAGAACGTGATATCAAATCCTTCTCCATTTTTAATACCATAAAAAATTATGTGGGCTTGTTTAGCGAGAGAAGGAACGTGTGATGTAGAAGTTCGACTAATTTTAGCTCTTAATACCTTTCATGCCATTACTGAAACTTAATGGCGACAGTCGGTCATAAAATCATTATAGAAAAATGCAAACATGTTAGAAGTAGCATGGCAACTTACTTTCTTTATTTGATAAACATCTCATTATTTCCCCCATAATGACTAATGCTGGACTTTTTCAATGGAGGATTCCCATCAAGATCCTTTGAAGTAATGTTGGACTCTATCTAAGGGCAGTGCACAAGGTTCATAATCACAAATCACATTGCTAAGACCCAACTGCAATAAGAAGTTTACAAAATAAAGTTCAAAAGTATGAAGTTTAAAAAAAGAAAAGAAGGAAAAAAAAGTCAAAAGGAAAAAGCAAAGCTTACTGGGTCATCAGAATCATAAAATTATTGTGATGATGAAGCCTGATTATTTCGCTTTGCTTTCTTCCAACAATGATCAGAATCATTCTTCTCTTCATTTTGAAGGAGATAAATTAAGCATATCTCTTCTAGAACACTTTTGACTAGAGTGGGAATTCAATGCTTCTTCAACTATTTTTGAAGTTGTTACAACTTGAGTGGAGATGCCATTATTTGAAGGATTTGATTCATCACTAGCTTCTATAAAGGAATCTTTCTTTGTGGAAGTGCTAGTTACCTTTTCTTAGAGGGATTAACAGTTGCTTGTGATTTTATCTTCAACATGATTGGTGCTCCTCTATTATCTTCCTCAATAGTAGATTCTTGGGGAGGATTTAAAGGGACGCATCCACTCTTTTCAAAATTTGAATTCTTCAAATGAGAAGGCTTTGAAGATTTCAATGATTTTGGGATTACTCTTAAATTCGGCGTCTCATCTTGAGGAAAATCTTTAGACCATTCCATTTTTCACCAAATTCTTGTACGCTCAAGAACATGAAAAATGAGCATCAAGTTTCATTGAACGAATGGTTAGTTTAGCACCACTAATCAAATGAACACAAGATCCCCAAAGTTGTATGACTCTTTTCAAAGATACTATTGAAAAGAACATATCCGTATTACCAGGAAGATCTCGACAATAATCCAACTGTCTACTAAATGTATGGGGGCTATATGACTCAATCATATATTGGTTCTTATAGCGCAAAGTCAAAAAGTTTGAATGAAGATTGATAAAGTGTTCCACTTGATATGAAGACAACTTATCATTATCCTCCAAAAGGAGGTCTTTCTTCATTACATGAGATGGACCTGAAAAAGCTTTCCTTTCCATAAAAAGTTTGGTGACTTCAATTTCATTATAATACTTGGCCATTCATTGTCCATTATAAGAAGTCATTTTAGCATCTCCGTCGACATCATACGTAAAGTGTGTGCCAAAACGGTTAGCTACCAAGCATAAACATAATGGAAAGATAATGGAACTTCATACCTATTAAAAGTTGTAGCGATAGAGATTGCTCGAAGGCCTCTATAAATGCTTGTCAAACCAGGAATAGCCAAAGAAAATGTTTCGCCAGATGCAATCATACTTGCAACTTTGAAGGTGCTTCAATGAATAAGATTCACTAGATCATGTGGAAGTACAAACTTGCATAACTAATAAGAAATCAAAGCAACCAAGTAAACTTCTTCCCGTAGATCATCTTCTATGTTTAGAATTTCAAAAGACTTTTGCCAGTTCGTATCTCGCAGTAATTTATTACCAATAACACTTGAAGGATTGAAGTTCTTCTTGGGAGGGGCAGTTCTTTTGGTGTAGTCCTTTTCAAGAGGCTTAGGATATTTAACAGGACTGCAAAACTAAAAGTTTACCAAGTTGCAAACATTCAACTCAAAGCTATTGTCAACCCGTTTGGCATTATGCATAGAATAAGTATTTGCAGCTTTGAGGTAAGAAAGGAGTTCGACCTCCGTTGACTCCAGTAAGATCCATAGCTGAAGGGATAATCTCATTATAAAATGAGCCATGGATTAGAAGTCCTCCTAGGAACTTCAAATTCAAAAGAAATCGACTCTTCTCGAGTTGGGAGGAAAAGAGTATTTGTTGAAACACTCCAATATTCACAAAAATGATGAATGATGTTAGGGAAGCAATCATAAGTGAAGAGTGATGCGAACAAAACATGATATAGATTTTATTGGCTTTCCAAACTAGTTTCTTACTTGCCAATACATCTTCAAGCCACTCGCAACAGCATTTGACAAACAAAAATTTACTAGCAAATTTGAAAGAACGATGTCAAGAAACTTTGTAACGCCCTGACTCCAACCACCAAAGGAATTATTCACTTTGGATCAAGCCGGTTCCATCCCATACTAGATCGACAAGACCCACACAATTTTGTCCCACAGGTGAAATGACTTCCCAAGAGTTCACCATCCTAAGATTTCTATCAAGCGAGCACGCTTAACCCTGGAGTTCTTCCAACTCTCCAGCCATTCCACCAAAAGACGCCTCTGATGATTAGTTACCCCCTTTTCGATATATGATCTGATTCATTCCTGTGTCCTGCATTCCACTACCCTAGCTAGTTTACCATCTTAGAAGCTCGCCAGGAGCCCTGCTCTACCCGCCCTTTTATGATTGCTTTGCCAGGTTAGGATGTCACAAACTTCATTATTGTGGACACGACTTTTTAAAAGTAGAAGATTATTTGAAGGATTTTGAAGTGAATGAAGTGAAGATTGCAGCAAACGCATTCGACGCACTTAACTACTTCATGCGAAAGTTAGAATTCACATATACGTTCAATAGTCCAATTCATAAGATAAGGAGAGTCTAGTTTGCTTGGTGCATTGGCTCCAAAATATTCATCAGTAGATCTTTGAAAGGTGAAGACTATTCCAAGATTTGAATCCTTGTAACACCCATCGCCTAATCCCGGAGGACCAGACGACGAATGCCACATTCAGTGCCGGAGCACCGTCTTAACTTACTTATTAACTCTAGATCATATATTAGAAGTGGCTAAGTTATCATAAAAAGGCAAGTAATATTTTCATAAAATAAAGTTTAAGGAGATTCTTATAAAAAATTCACAAGAGTTTCCCTTAAAAATTAACTTGCCACACAAAGAAAACAAATACACTTTCAATATTTGTTCCTCTAAATCCCCAAAACTCCAAATCAACACAATCAGTCACGTAGCACTTCGAAATACTCATTCATTCACATAGGTTCTAATATATAATTTTACCATTCATTCAGCGGAATATTTATTAACAATCCCACACCATAAATATAATAGAAAGATATTACTTAATTAACCACAATTCTTATTAATTTACAAATCCAATATTTACAACCTTGATACTTAACAGTAATTGTATATATGCCAAAATTACATCTCAAAACTTATCCTACCCTAATCATAGTTTCTTCTTTGATGCTACGCCTCCGGTCTTTAGGTAGCATCCACCGCTCACAACCTGCACGTGATAAAAATCAATGCGCTGAGTGAAAGACTCAGTGAGCTAAATAATTATTGATTAAAATAACAAAGAATTGCCAAGGCAACAAATCTCAAATATGCTTTAAAATACTCAAATCAAATATATAGTAAGTACTAAGACGTACTAATTAAATTAAAATATTTCAAAAATCATAAAGAAGTTCATCCTTAAAATTATTTCATAATCCGACTAAAATAAGAAAAATTCCATAAATGCGAATATATCTCTGATTTCCTTATAACAAAATAAAATTTCATTCTTAGATAAGAGCTCGTACATATACAGAAAGAAATATAAATAGATTCGATTTCTGAATCACATAATTGTGGCCTGTGAAAGTGCCACCACATATCACATAAAAGCGCGTCTGCTTATTCAGAAGGGTTGATAACCTAGCATATCATCATAGCTTTCACATAACAGAATGGCTTGATAAGCCGAGCATGCTCACATATCGAAATAAATCTCATCTTATCACATTTCAATCGTGCATAGTAGAGCCCCAATCAAACCATTCTTTTATAATAACCTTATTACTTATACATAAGCCCTTTGCAAAATATCTCATGACTTAATACTTATTATTTCAAAATTACTTAACTTATAACTTGTAAATACTTATCAAATCTTTCTTATGTTCCAAATCAAAATCATGTCTCTTAAATACACATACATACATAACTTTAAATACTTAGAAATCGATGTTTAGAAGACAAAACACATGCCTTACCACCTTAGGGTGGTTCGGCATCTTTTGGTAATCAAAAGGGGAAAGAGTTTCCTTCCATAAAGCACCATATTTCAAGCTAAAAACACTTAGTTAAAAATTAAAAACCTTTGCTTAATACATTTAGTTTTACAAACTTATTTACTCATTTAAAGTCTTTTTTAAGTCTTGTAAAATGCTTGAACATTAGAATTCAAGGGTAGTGATTTAAACCACCTTTAAAACACTTAACAATTTACTCATTTAAGTTAAAATTCACATGAAAAACAAAGAAAACCCAAGGCCCTTTCACCAATGCTAGGTTCAGCCTCTTCCT
>CANUEX010037434.1:0-35239 GCA_948099535.1 Jatropha multifida
GGGGAGAAAAAAATAGTGACGCACAGTGTTTTTCAAAAATATCCGATTCGGGTCTAATTTAAATTAATTCGGTCCAATTAAAAAAAATATTGGTCCGATTTTATTCGATTAATAGTTATTCAATAAATTTTCGGGCGAACCAAAATGATTTTCGATTCCCATAATATTACGTGGCGTAATATTATTGGCTAAAAATTTACAATTTAAATTTAAATGGGAATGTTTCGAAATAAAAATTTCGGGGTATTACAAAAACTACACTGCAGCTCTGACATATTAAATTAGTAAATCTATATATATTGTTAATTGGTTTAATTAATAGGAATATAAATTAGTGACTATATTTTATCCCTTATTTAAAAAAATTTAAAGAATTATAAAAAAAAATTAAAAGAGTGAATGATACTCAGATTTTTTTACTTTAAATTTTAATTTTAAATCTAATTTAAATTATTTCATAAATTTAAAATATTATTATATTTTAAATATATTATAATTAATAAAAATAAATAAATAAATAACGAGTAGGATTAACGAGTGTAAATATGCCTAACGGATGTTAAAAAAACTAATTTACTAATTTACCTAAAGGCTGATATAGTCTCTTTTTTTCAATAATATTTAGATATTATTCTAAAAAAATGACAACTTTTAGATAATAGCTCCTCTATAAGTTTAAATCAAAGTAGATGGATGATTACTGTTATTTATAGTAAAATCAGAAGTAAATTAGGAATAGAATTCCAAATTGATTTCTCCGCCGTAACAAAACAGTAATTATAATAATTATTTATCTAATCTAGAAATTAGGGCACAAAATTGATGGCCCTTCCTTTCACCAATTTGATGGAAAAATCCAAGCCCTTGTTCATGAGCTTATCTATGTGAGTGATTCTTGTTCATTGGCACGTGTGTGAGAGAGAGGGAGAAAGAAGCCTCTAATAGGTTAAAAGAACTTGGTTTGGAAATGTCCTTTTCCTTCTTTCTTGTCTTAAATGAGGGCCATTCATATATAAATATTTGAAAATTCGAATTTATTTTTTTTATATAAAAAATTTGGAAATGAAATTAAATAATATTTGGTCATAACTCCGAGAATTATATAATAGTCAACGACAAGGAGTAGGGGTTTGGTTCCTTGAAAGACAAAGATTAAGTTAAGACAAGTGATATAAAAATGTAAAGTACTGTTAACGAAGGTGGCATTTGGTAGAAACTAATTAAAACATGCATGCATGTATCAACCCACAATTACAAAGTAATAAATAAATAATTAATTATCCAAATTTCAATTAAAGACACCAACTTTTACTATTTTCCCCCTTTCTTTTCAATATCTCCACCAAAACCTTAACATGCCTATACATAAGGCTTCCTCAAAATACAAATATGCCTATGATAATAAGGTTGTTATCATACCCTACCTATATATATTCACTTAATAAGGACAACCAAAATGGTCCCCATTCGAAGTTCCCATGCATTTCAGCATTAATAAAATTTTCAAATTTTATTTCCAATATTAAAATAAAAATAATATATTCATCTTAAAAATAAAATAATTTTTATTTATATAATATTAATAATAAATGATAATTTTTTAAAAATAAAATTATATCAAATCTATTTTTAAAAAATATTTAACTTAAGTATAAGCTAAAATGTTTTAAGCAATTACTCCATATTTAAATAACTCTATATCATATCTCGTAATAATTTTTTATTTTGATTGGATGTATTTTTAAAATTTTTAACCATTCGCGGTCATAAACACATATATTTATTTTATTTATTTTTAAAAAATAAAATTTAAAATTTTTTGAAAGGTTTAGTCATATATATTTTATTTAAAAATTTATTTTTAAAAAATACATCTAATCAAAATCATAAAAATATAAAAAAAAAATATTAACAAAAATATATATATTTCTTTTTTTACCTCTTCTATATAAAATATTTACATTACAATAAAAATAAAATTAAATATTTGAAAAATAATTTTAAAAAAATAAAATATAAAAATCTTCAAATTTTTCGTTACATATTAAGAGTAAATTTAAAAAAGATAAAATGTAAAATTTTATAATGCTTAATAATTTATACATATCCAATAAAAAATATTTATATTTATTTATTTAAAAAATATTTATTTGTAGTATAGATTTTCAAGATTAAAATAACTTTGAAATAAGAGAGACACATGGGGTTAGCAAAAGCCGCAATTCAATTAAACTTTAGCACTGGTGCAAGCACTAAGAAAGAACATAGAAAATTATTACAAGAAGTAATTCGTCAAATTTCCCATGGCCTCCAGTTTTATTTTTGTAAAAGAAGACAATAGGGAAAAAAAAATCCTTTTGATGATAATAAATTAATTATCAAAATGACTTTTCAACAGTTTTTAATTATTTAAAAATTTTATCTATTTATTGTAATTTTTCAGATACGGAATCTATTCAGCAATTTTAACTGTTCTAATAGTTATTAAATATTAGTTGTTAGTGGCGGTTTAAAAAAAATGTTTAACACAAATAACTGTTTGATTAGCTATTTTACATAAAACGATAAAAAAAAAAAGTATAAAAGCGGAGAACCAAATAAAGATAAATGATTGCTATGTGTGTGCATAAAAAAATATTAATACGCTAAACGTCAAGATAATATTTTTATGAGACACTGTGTCAAGCTCTAAATTTTTATTGATAGATATTGTATTACTGAACACTATAATTAATTAAAATGGTGTTTTGACCCAGTCAAAACATTTAATATTACTTTAAACACTACTGCCGAAAAGGGTCATAATATAAGAAGATGAGATATCTTAATAATGTTTTATTAAAATTTTTCCTCCATATATTATAATTTACTCTATTCTAAATTTTGATAAAGGTTTGTTCTTTATAATTATTTTCAAAATTAAAATAAATTTAAATTTGGATTTTGAACTCTTATGAAGTTCTTTTAACAAAGGTAGATAGCCAAATTGAGAACAAAGCAATTTTGCTATCTATTCAATAGCATGACACTTTTTGTTCTTGTTTGGTTTACATTACATAATGTTTATGTTTAAATATTTAATTAATAGCGACTTTAAATTTTGAAGGTGAGTGAGTAGCTTTTTATTAATATATTTTATAAATTTGAAAATAAAAAATACTTAAATAAATTCATTTAATTAAAATCGAAACTTACATCCTTAAAAAGTGATTTTACATTTTCCCCATTTGCTTAAAATAAATTAATAATTTAAAATTTAAATAAATTTTGCATATTCGTTATTCACATTTCAAGATGCCTCTCAATGTCGGCAAACAAGTCCTTCATTAATTAATTTATTTATATTATTATACATAACAACTAACGTGACCTTCAATCTTATGCATCTCCAATTTTCATTTTTTAATTTTTTTTACCAAATTATTTTTAGGTTTCAGAGACACGTTTTGCTTCTCAATTGGTCTAAAGATCCAAATTTCGAGGTGGACTTTGTAATTCCACAATTAAAAATTAAATATTCCTGACATTTTTTTCTTCCTAGTATGACAATTTTAAATTAATTTTCTTTAATATTAATTTATAAAAATCTTCCACAAAACAGCAATCTCTTCCGATCAAAGCTGGTAAGGAATCATTAATGGCAGGGGAGGTCTTTAATGATTAGGGTTTCCTCTGATTTTTTAATTACGTAGCAGTTTTTGTCAGATATTTGTTAATTGCTCTTAAATACATAACACCATTTAACTTTTATAAAAATTTTATTTATATTTTTATTGGTGTGTAACAATGATTTTTGGATTTCATGGTTCAACATTAATTACTATTTGGAGGTAATGAGCATTATTCCTAAATAAAATAAATAATACTTGTTTTTTATTTAAATAATTTATGTATAAAAAAATCATTAATTATTTTAAAAAATAAAAAAAAGAATAAAAGCATTTATCAATGGAGAAATTACAGCCTGTGGGCGGGAATTTTGTTTCCTTCCAATTATCTGTGGATGTACTGTAATTGTGGGCGAAAAAAAGTTATTACGAAAAATATTTTAACAAACGGGCCTTGATTCTAACCATACATGGCCCAAGGGATTAATTCAAAATGCGAGCCCAAACAAAAGATGCTCCCAGTTCTCAGAAATCCAATGCGTATGTTCTCTCTCCCGCTCATATCAACTGTTTAGGGCTGGATTTCATGTACTGTATATTAAAGAACTGAATCAAAATCAAATAGCGCCTTGACAATTGCGTCGGGAAGCTGATCGGAACTCATCCAAATGGCTCCTCCCGTAGTTCTCATGGTAAGTGCCCAAGCTTACTCTCATTTTCTTCTGCGCCAAACCCTTCAATTTGTTGTTGTTTGTTTGTTCTGTCATTTTGAAGTTGTCCTGTCGTTTTGCAGGTTGCAGAAAAGCCAAGCATCGCGCTCTCGATTGCTTCTGTACTCTCTTGTGGCCGGGTACTCTCTCCCTCTCTCTCTGGTTTCATTGAAGTTCGAAAATTTGGTTTAATTATCTTGTGGTTCCTTTTTTCTGCATTGCAGTTTTTTTGAACTGGTAATAGTGCTGTTCTACAATTTTTTTCTACTCTATACTGCAATCTCTTTCTCTTACTTGTTATTCTTACAATTTGGTCATCAAGGAATAATCTATAACCGTCATCAAGAAACTAAGTTCGCCTTCCTGACTGATATATGTTGATACTGTTGCCTCTCTGTTGCTTTTCATCCTGCTTACACTAGAGTCAACACTATCATTTTGAGTATAGTTCTAGGAAAATGGTTGTATATAAGAGGTAAAGACAAATGTGAATTGTTAAAAGCTAGTTATTTTGACAAGCTCCTAGGTGTTTCAGCTATAATAACAAATACACGGTTGCTTCTTCTGTTCAAGATCTTCTTTTGCCTCTTGAGTTCCTAGCATTTTCATTTCATTCTCTGAATATTTTGATGTTTTATTAAAAGCTAGAATTCAGAAGCTCGACAATGTTTGATGGATTTGTTAATTCCAATGCCTAAGGATGTAACTTGAACTGTTGTTTTTTTCAAGACTGGTAGGCTGGACAGTTTAAGGTGAGGCCGTTTCAACTATTCACTTGGTCAGAGAGTTAATTGAATTGCAAAATAATTTTCAAAAATGACTCATTTCTTCTTTGATTGGTGAGCTTTTTTCTGAGAGTATAAGCCATTAAAAGATGATTATAACTAGTCTCTAGAAGTTAAATATGAAATTAAAGGACAATGGGTGAGATTTTATGATGTGAATGAATGTGGAAGATATCTTCTTGGAAGGACGTTGAAAAGATATGACCTTAGAACTATTGTAGAGCAATTCTGACTGAATTCCATTTATCTTTTTGTATGCTCAAAATTATACTGAAATCATTTGAAGAATCCTTGAACTTTCAAGACTTCAACTATCAAATATGTTCCCAGGAACTAGATATTGGTTGATGACGAAGATCACATTAATTGATTTAAACTATTAAGCATGTTGTTTGAACCAGATATTGGTCCATGACTGAAGATCACCTTTATTGATTCCATTGATATTAAAGGCGCATCAAGCTGTGAAGGGGTCTTGGAGCCAAGGCACAAGGCGCAGGGCACAAACATGTGCTTGAGTGTTATGAGTCCTTTCCTGACATATTATGACTTTGCATCACTGTATACATGTCTACATTCACATGTCTGTATTCATGAGAAAGAATATCTAATCTGAATATATCTCCTCTGTGTTTCTCTTTATTTCAAGGTGCTACTTTTTTTTTTGGATATAGTAACATCAGTGGTGCTTGATGAAAAATAAAAATTGAAGTTTAAACACTCATATAAAGATTAGGTGAAGTTTGGGCACTATTGGCATTATTATCTCGATTTTGGGTTCACAATACAATTTATTCACTTGTTTCCTGTTGGTATGCTGTGTGTTTACTCTATTCATCTTTCCGTTGATGAATTTCAATTATACAAATGACTTAATGTTTGTGTTGCATTCTACAGATGTCCACCAAGAAGGTTAGCACAGAGGTCCATGAATTTGATGGGATGTTTCTTGGATTTCATGCTCATTATAAAGTGACATCAGTTATTGGGCATATTTTCAGGTCTTTTTTCCCTAATCTTAAATTACATAAAGAAAAGGAAGTCTTTTTTGTTGTCTTTTTCTTTATTATGATTATTGCATTGCATGAATGTTGGTTTCTAGGCACCTTTTCATGATATTTAGCTTTGTATAATCTTATAATCAATCTTTTTCATCTAAATAAAATTACAATTACTGCCTTTTTCTTTATCCTCTGAAAATTAATTCTTTGAGTCTATTCCTTTTGACGTGCATTTGTTGTAAAATGATTTGGGACAAATGACCTCAAAATTAACACGACTAGCATTTTATGGAAAGGGGCATTACTAGGTAATCATTTGGAGGGGCCATGGTCCCCAAAACATTTTAAAATTTTTGTTTTTGTCCATATATTTTGCACAATTTTTTTAGAGTATTTGCTTGGACCTTCTAAGATTTGAATTTTTCTTTTCAAGAATACTTGAGGTATTTTAAATTTTAATTGTTATCTTTACCTAGTCTTTTAAAATTTGAAAATTTTTGCTTAACTCTTGAAAATCTATGCTTTTTTTATGTTACTATCAGTTGTGACTTTTAAAATCTTTTAAAAACAAAATCCATTTAACCCTCAAAATATTGGTCTGTATAGGCTCATATTGGGGTTTGACAACTTCATTGTCTTGCAAACGACAATAGTAACACTAGCCCAAAATTTTTGGTACCATTAACTCAAATTTTTCAATGCCTTTCCCCTCTTCTAATGATTTAAGCCTTGACCCCTCCCCCCCATATGGACAATATGGTTAAGTATATTCATTTATGTTTTCCATAATAATAGGAAAGATGTCTGAACGTAAAATGAGATGCTTTTTTATTAAATGATTCAAGAAGTGTTGGTTACATGTCATCTTATGCATATGTTAACTTAATGCAATTTTGTTGACTAGAGCTTTGGTTCTCAACTTTATTCATTTCACCTGCCTTATTGTCAGATTTTATTCATCTTTTTCTTTTTTCCTCTTTTTTAATGCAAGTCTAGTGTAGATTTTCCACCAAAATACCAGGATTGGACAGTCGTTGACCCTATGGATCTCTTTCAAGCTCAAATTGTTAAAACAGAAGCAAACCCTAAGGTATTCCCTGGCTCCTTGCTTCCCACCTATCACTATTTTCTTTAAGCTATACTGTATAGTTTCTTGGACAATTTTGGTAAGTTTGATTGATATGAGATAAATTGTCATTTGGAAAACAATTTTTTATTTAATTAAATGTCTAGCGTGAGAATATTTGACAATCTACTTATGCACTCTCCATGTAGGTGTGTAAAGTTATTTTTTCAACATGTGTTGTAAAAGACTTCTGCATGTGTTTGAATCTGTGTATAAAACAAACAATTTGCCTGTATCTATTTTTTTTTTCCCTTTTTTTGAGTATCTTTTATCTATCTCCTTATGTGAATCATAGGTGTTGTTGTTATGTTGCAATTTGCAGTTTAATGCTTTTCAATTCTAGATTGCATGAAAGAGTTTTCTCAATCTTTTTGTGGTTTCTAAATTTGTGGATATGTGAAGTTACATTTTTAAGGTACATGGGAAGAGTTTTCTTTATAGAATTTTGACTTGACAGTTGCAGGACAAATGTTTATGCTGATTTATTGCATCTAAACGATTATCTTTTTCATAATTAACTTTTGTTGAATGGGTTGCCAACTGTAAATGAGCCAAGCTGCTTGTGTGTTGCTTGAGGCTTGGCTTTATAAAAGCTCGCTTGAGTTCATTCGATAAGCTTATCATGTTGAGATCGAGTCGAAGTATTGAGCTTGAGCTTAGCTTAGTTCTTGGGCACGTTTTATTGAGCCAAGCTCACGTGCTAGTTTTTACAGGCTGAGCTGAGCTAAGCTCATAAGCTACCTCAACAAGCCAAATTAATCGAACCTACATTAAAACAATGTTGTTTTATTTTGATGGATTTTGAGCTTGAGCTCAAGCATATGCTTATCAAGCCGAGCTCGAGCTCACTGGAGGTTGGTTCAGCTCATTTACAGCCCTATTTACCATCCTATGATAGTGGCCTGTGGGCTTTCTGCAATAATATAAAATTACAATTTGCTTAAATGGCTCAATAATGTCTTTGGAGAAATGTTTTGAATACGGATGCTTGCAACTAAAAAACATTTTTATGAACTTTTTTTTAAGTAAATTCCTTTGTTAGCAGTCTTTTTTGAATACCTTTAACCATTATTTAATACTTTTTATGTCTTTTTTTTGTTGGTTCTAAGGCTCATATACGTAGGCATTTAAGTCAAGAAGCTCGTGGCTGTGGACATTTGGTATTATGGTTGGATTGCGATCGTGAAGGAGAAAATATATGCTTTGAAGGTAAATTTATTTACTTTTTATATATTTTGATTGATGGAATTCTTAAACTACTCGAGCTTCCATTTTAGTGTTTGAATTTTTGAACTTATAAAGAAATAGGGCAACAATAAGCATTTGTGGGCTAGGAGGCTCGACAATTAATGCAATGACTAGGTTTCTCCACCTAAATTTGAAGGCCATGGTTTAAAATTAAGGAAAGGTTTCAAATTATGGAATGACCTCCTTGCCAAGGAAGACAACGGTTGTATACATCGAATTGTCGCTTGGATGACCTTTGAACAATGCCCCTATACATATTCAAGGCTAGATTGCTTAGTTAAAATACTTGGGCTACGAATGGTTGTATGCTTGTTTCTGGATCAACTTAATTGTTTGGAAGATTGTTTATTTTGGCTGGTCGTATATCGGAAGAAGAAAAGAATTCTCAAATTTACCTATTAGGCATGTAAGCAGATTGCAGAAGGCAAATTCATTGTACTTGTGAAAAATTAAGATGCATAAGAAAGTCTCCTAATTTTGTACATTAATAAGCATCTAGCAGGAGATCTATGGTTGATGTTGTAGCATAAAAATAGATACATCATTGAAAGCTGTATTTTGTTTAGTCTATCGGATTTTTTAGCCTAGGATTATAAAATGCCTGTTAGAAAGTAAATGATGGAATTTGAGAAAAAAAAATGAACATTGTAAAGTTCTTTGATTTTTTATGGTTCCTAAAATTTTGGTGGTTTAATTGGATTTGATATGGATGTAGTTGAGGATATATAAGCATAGATTTTGGAAAGAAATTTGGATTGATTTAGGTTAAGACCTAGGTTTTGATGGTTGGATTGAGACTTGATTCCTGATATGGATGGTATAGTCTTCTGCAGTTCATAAGGAAGAAGAGATACATAGTTAGGAAGAATGTAGAGCACGGAAAATCAACATTCGAGACAAAAGGTAACTATAATCGCAACTTGCTCCTACTTTGTGAGGTTAATTGGATTATTTCGGATTGCTTTCTAATCTTTTTCCAGAAAATTAGGCATATCTAGATGGTTTGGAGGCTTTTAGTAGTCTAGAATGCGAGTATGATACAATTGGCATCTCAACTTTGTTTGTTTTTCTAGTTTAGTAGTATATAAATGTTATTTTTTTATCCATTAAGTGTTTTAATGTTTATTTGTCTAGTTTTTCTTGTTCACTTAAAAACTATTTCATCATTCGTTGCATTTTCATGTGTACCGTAGGAATGTGGAATTGAGTTTATCAATTAATTGGGTAATTGTTAAGTTTGTTCCTTTATTGTTGTGAGTAGTTTTCTACTTGCTTGTAAGGAAATGAAGGAATTTAATAGAATGTCAATAAAGTTTGAGTTCCTAACATCTTAGTGTTCATAAAACGAGGTCTTTCTTTCTCTTCTCCTCTTTTTTTTTCTTTTTTTTTTTTCTGGTCTTCAATAGACTGTCATTAGAGCTAATTATCATGGGGGATTTACGATTTAGTTGCTTTAGTTCAAGCCTCAATCGGTATGTATCTAGCGGACAAAGTATGAAACAGAGAACAATGGGAGAGGTAAAGCTGTTTTTGAGACTTACGAATAGGAGATAAATCTGTTTTTGAGACTAAAGAATAGAGAACAATAGGAGAGATAATGCTGTTTTGAGACTAAAGAATAGGTTTGAAGGATGAGATGTTGTGGCAACTAGTGTTAACTAGGGCTAATGATGCCCCAAGCTAGAATTTGCTTGTTACGATGGTTAATGAATACTTTGGAATGGTTCAATTGTTGTTAACATTTTCAATATTAGCGTCTTGATAATTAAGTTTGAGTTGGCTTCATTCACTTGGAAGGGGATGGTTTGTTAGAGATTTCCTTCTTCAAGTACATACTTGTATGGACCTTTCTTATGATGCTTCACATGGTAATTTTTAGTTTACTTTGGGTGGATAAATTTTATTGAAGCCCCAACCATTGTGGTAGCTCTCTTTGAAATTTAGGTTATCACACAAATAGTATGCTCCGTTTACTATTTTATGAAAGGTAGGTTCAGTTGCTTACAAATTGGATCTTTTGGGAACTTGAATCCATTCAGTTGTTTTGAATACACTATGTTAAAAAATTTTTTTACCCGCACAACTTTATCCAGTGACCATGGGAAAAGGTAAATCCTGCACTTTTTCTAATTCAGACTTTGAGTTTTTAAGGGTATATTTTATGTTTTCGAGTACGGGTTTTATTGGGAGGGGTTGGCCTTTTTCATGCTTCTTAGGAGGATGTCCTGGTCTCAATGAGGTGGGAAGTGATGTTATATCCTAGCAGCTGTTAACAAATGAAAGACCACAACTTAGACCAAAATTTACGAGAGTTGCATGTAATTAAGTTGTTTCCTCGTACATATATTTCAATGTTTAAACAAAAGGCAGTTTTTAACATTTGTAAAATATCACCTTCTAAGTGAAGAGAAGCTAGCCTAACCTTCATATACTTAGGAGTATGGTAATGTCGATTGAACAGTCAGTGATGGTTGAGCCGTATAAAAAATCCATAGAACCTTTGAAATGAGGAACTCCTATAGTATTGAAGCATATAATTTCCTCTTTCCTCGTTCTATCTCCTACTTGTTGCTCTCTTTGCCAATCTCTTTACCCAATTAACACCTGTAATCACAGTATCTTATAGTTCCAATCCAGTTTGCTAAATTACAGACAAGACTCTCAAATTGCACTAACGGTCTTTTTTTAGTCTCAAAAACAAATTTGTCTCTCTGGTTATGATATATTCTTTGCATTTCTTGTTGACACATGCCATGAAAGTGCGGAATTGCTATTGAAAACGATAGAAATCCTCCATAAACATTTGTGATGACACCAAATTTTTTATGGCCCTAAATTCTTTTTCTATTTAAGGGTCTGTTTGATTGAATATTGATAGTAAAGAATTAGAGCTCATTTGTGAGAACTCTACAGTCTCTCATCTTAAAAATTCGAATGTTATGAAAATTCTATTGAAGTTCTTTGTTAACCTTCAACCTTTTAAAACAACTGAATCCAAAATTAAAGACTAGATGGACCTTGACAACTGTCTGCTAATTAAGAAACATTTACATCTTTTCAGCTATGTATGGGAAATGGAAGGAATATAGAATAATAAATATTTGGGCAAAACCACCCAAACAAATGTCAAATGTTGATCATCTCCTTAGTAGTATGATATAGAGAAATTGTAGCAATTTAAACAATTAAATTTGCACAAATTTTATAAGTTTCTTGAGTTTAGTTCTTATATTACTACCCAATATGCTACTACAAAATCTTGGCCTGAATATTTGCATTTTGACCTTTTCTATTAGTGAATTCATAAGGCTAGCAAGTGCTTTTCAATACTATTAAATTTACTGCAAAATTTTTACTAGCAAGAATTAATGGAATATCTACAACGTTCTGCAAAAGTTGGTGAATTAACTTTCCTATTACTTGCCTATTGGATTTGTTGTAAATTGTTGAACACCTTAACATTAGTTGGTTAACAACTTCAATAAGGTATACTGTGTTTTCAAAATTAGTTGTTGTCTTTACTAAAATTTAATTGTTCTTACAGTTATTGAGTGTACTGGTTTTCATATAAATGATGCTAGAAGAAGGGTATATCGTGCACGGTTTTCTTCAGTTGCCGAGAAAGACATTTTGAAGGCCATGGAAAGCCTTGTTCAACCCAATAGAGATGAGGCATTGGCTGTGGATGCTCGACAAGAAATAGATTTGAAAGTTGGTGTTGCATTCACTAGATTTCAAACTAGTTTTTTCCAAGGAAAGTATGGGAATCTTGATTCACGAGTTATCTCGTAGGTTCTCTTTCTCTCTCCTTCCCTCTAAATATGTATTTTTCATACACATTTCCTCTAGGATTATGATATTTTTTTTGCAAATGCTTATGGTATGAAATTAGTGAACCCAAATAAGGTTGGAGAAAATTGTGGAGTTTGTCGGTGACGCATCCAAATTTATTTGCCATTAACCATTTAAGGAAAATTGGACAATGGAATCTCTCTTCCCAAACATATCCTAAGATGAATATGGTCTCTTTTGCCAACTTCACATTTTGTTAATGAAAAATTGGTTTAGTTGCATATAAATGAAATTGCAAGGGCTTTCGTAGGTGGCATTGGCTTCTATGTTGGACATCGTGCCATCTTTATGTTTGGCTCTTCATGAGCGACAATAACTCTTGTTCTAGCATCCCTCAAATTTTGTTATAACATTAGCTCATGTCTTAGTGTTTCTATTGTAGATTGTTCTATTGGTGGCCTTGTGGCAAAGAAAATTTGGCAATAACATAACTCTCTCACTAGGTGCCTTTCTTAGACACCAAGTTATCCAAGATCGATGTATGTAACCATTGAATTGATATTAGAAAGAAAAATTCTCCATTGGCTTTTAAATCTCAGCAACAATTCCCACAATAATCTAAACAAGGACAAATGCTAAAGGTGATCATTAGACAAGGAGTAATGGTAATGCACCTATTGACTTTCAAAATCTCCGAAAGTTTATAGCCACTGGATCTCAAAAGGTGACATCTCAAGTTAAAAAGTTTCAAAATCCACCATGAAATTTAAAATATAGTCTCATATACTCACCTCCTTATAAAACCAAAAGCAAAAGCAATTTCTAGTGAGAACTCTAAAATTTTCTTCCTTTTCCTCTCCTTCGATTCGGGACTTGGTCCAGAGACTATGGCTGCCCACATTAAGCTCACTTCAAATCTTCTTGTGTCAAGCCTTGATTTAAATCTTGGAAGGTAAACAACTTTTTCATGGATTACTTAAGTGTTTGGGGTTAAGTTTCATGTTTGGAACACTAGAAATTGCATGAAAATACTAGAAAAGAGAGAGACGTTTGAAAGTCATTTTTTCTTTCTTCCTTAATTTTTTCATTAAATTGAGAGAGAGAATGGAGGAAATGGGAACAAGAGATGGTTATTTCTTCCTTTTTCGTGATTGATGGGTGTGAGAATGGAAAAGAGGGAGTGAGAGCTAATTTTCTTGTTCCTTTTGGTTTGGCGTGCAAGTGAGAGAAACAGTGGGTGAGATGTGTGCAGATCAACTTTTTAAGGAAGCTGTCAGCCTATCACATTTTTTGCAGTGATGACACTACACGCCGTTCACTTTTACCACAATGCTCTTTGCCATTATGTCATTTGGCAAGGCCCTAAATCTTCCTCGATTACTCCCTCTATTCACAAATAACTGTCACATTTGCATTTTTCTTGTCCTTTAAGAAAATCATTTAATTTGTTTAATTTATAATAAAGTATTGAATAAATTGACTATGCTACTCTTATTTACAATTGACTAAACTCTATCAAAGAAAATTTCTTTTATTTAATGCGATCTTGTGCATATAAAGTGTTCTTATATTACGAATTGGTTGTATTTTCCCCTTTTTAAAATGCCCTCGAGTCATCAATTTAATTTCTCGAGTGAGCTTAAAATAATTACTCTTTATAAAGATTTCATGTCATTACCTCAGTCCTTTACATATACAATATTAATCTTTGTTGTAATAGAATTTTGGCTTGAGAGTATTGAATGAATATTTGCATCAATGAAATGCATTAATGCTCAAGGATTTGATTATGCAATATACCTTATACAAAAAGATGGTTACAGGGATTGATATTGTATACAAGATGGATTGAGGTAATTAAGTGAAATTTCCTCA
Source organism: Jatropha multifida (assembly GCA_948099535.1). NCBI lineage: Eukaryota > Viridiplantae > Streptophyta > Magnoliopsida > Malpighiales > Euphorbiaceae > Jatropha > Jatropha multifida. The sequence goes on from CANUEX010037434.1 coordinate 14,146, forward strand.
AAGAATAATTATTTTACAGTTGTTCCTAAAATTAACTTGATGTTTTGAGGGCATTTTAAAAGGGGAGAACAACAACCAATTTTTATTATAGACATTAAATTAGTGTATTGTTTATGGTCACTTGAAAATTGGAGAATTTTCTGTTAAATAGTTACAAATTGGACCCTAGAAGCTTGCACTTAATTGTTTCTAAAGTTAAGCTTGCACTTAATTAGTGTATTGTTTATTGTTGTGGTAAAAACCTCTGACATGGCACCACCACAATAAAAAATGTGACCATTCCTTAGGAAGTTGATTTGCATTCATCTCATCCATTTTTTCTCCGACTTACATGCCATACTAAAAGGAAAGTGAGAAAAATCTCTCACCCATTCTCACATGCCACCCGAGAAGTGAGAACTATTTTTCTTTCCTTTATCCTTTATTTTTAGGCACCATGCATAAATAAAAGGAAATGTCGTCTCATAATTATCTCTCGTTGTAATGGCAAAATCAAGGAAAGGAAGAAGAAGAAATGGCATTTAAAATTGCTCTTTTCTTATATTTCCTTGCAATTTCTAATTTAACAAACATTAAACCTAATCTCAAACACTAAAATCTTTCATGAAAAAATTGTAAACAACTTTCGAACAGTTAAAAGAAAGCTTGAAACAAGAAGTTGAAGTGAGCTTCAAGTAGGTAGCCCATATTAATGCAGCCAAGTACTAAAGGACCTTTTGAGTTATTTCTAGAAGTTTCTTGTGGTTCGTCAAGGACATGAGTATATGGGTCTCTAGTTCCATTTTCTTCAAGTGTTTAAATGTTGTGTATATGATATCTTTAAGTTTTATGGTGGATTTTGAAATTTTGGAGTTGTAACGTTAACTATATAAAAATGGAAGATAATTAAATATCAAACCTTAACCCTTGTGAGATGCGTTAAATTATCTTAATATTTTTGCTTGTCGCAAATGATGTTGTCAGAATCTCAATTTTGGAATTAAAGTGAAAATTTGTATTTTTAGTGATACTCACATTAGAGTTGTCGGACCATAGCTTTGATTCAAGAGCTATGTTTGCCAAAGACCTAGGAGGGTCTTAGAGTCTTGATGTGTTAGAAAGTGTCATTTAAGTTTGCATGATTTGAATAAAATAATTAAAATGAAAAGTGTTGTGCCAGGACTAGAAATGAATGTGTTCAATTATGTGTTAATCAAACAAACCATTTTCTAATTGCTTTCAAAGATCTTTTTTATTAAAACGTACCTCCTTAGAATTAATAATGTTTTGAATGAGTGCTTGATCGAAATGCTTATGTGTTAAAGAAAGAATTGAAAATGTTAAAGAATTGTGCCTGGCAAACTGTTGTCTCGAAAATATACATTGTGACAATGGGTTGAAAACCTATGTTTTATCCTTATGTAATGGGAGTGTGAAATTATGAAATGTATAAAGTGGGTTGGAATATGCATGATTGTATATTTTGATTTCAAATGAAAAATTGTTATAGCAACTCCATGTCTGTGTGACTAAATTGAGCTTATGCGTAGTTTGGATATGGGTAGAACACGGTATCTGAGTGTTATCGTAGGGTTTATTTGTGCATTTCATCAATTGTGGATCTAGGAAAAAAAATATATTTTGGGCTCAATATATAATAAAGTATAGTAAAGAGAGTTTTAATCTTAATTTTAAGAGGGATCTATTTAGAAAAATGTATATGCATCTAAAGGGAATTTTTAAACCAAAAGGGGTCAATTGACCCCTCTTTTTCTAGAGTTGTTCCGCCACTGCATTTTATACATCTCATGTTTGCAGGCCTTATAAATGTGAAAAGTGCTTTTCAGAGACATTGAATATAAGTGGTACAAGTGTTCTCTTGAAGTTGCTTGTGAATTTTTCGGATGGAAGTGTTTTACAAGTAAAGAAAGTAAACCATATTGAGATTTCATTTTCATAGTTAAACATGTTTTTCTTCCTAGGTGTTAAAAATGTAAATATAGTGAAATAATACCTTATGTTTTCTTTTAAGCTAAATGAATGTGTATATTGAATGGTTAATTTGGTGATGATAAACATGTTAAAAGTAATGAAATTTGTTAAATAAGTTAGTAAAAGTATCATTGTGTTGCCTTTGTGCTTGAGTGGAATGAGAAGACGTGCAGCCTTCCGTTGCAGGATCTTATATACTCAAGTTTTTTAGAGTAGTTCTTTAATCACTCACAATGCCCTAGAGGCGTAGAACTAGCAAAGGGGAAGTTGAGAAGATTCCTATTTTGGGTCTTAAAGATGAAGACGAAGTGACCAACACACATTAGACTTTTGCATATTCTTTTGATATGGCTTGGGTCATGTGCATGTGTCATACATTAGCTTGATACATGAGTGTTCTATTTTGCAAGTGATGTAATTCTAAACTATTTTGAATTCTAAGTTTGGATATCTTCAATTGGGTTCTGTCCAAGTCCAAGCCTTGTAATGCTAACCATGTACTGGATTTTGTTGGAAACATTATGTACCCCCTAACCTTAAGGTTTTCCTCAGTGATGTGTAATGACCTTATCGATATGGTTCTTTTAAAAATGTTGAGTGTACTAGTTCTTGATAAATGACTATTGTACTGAAACAAGGAAATAGATGGTGTAAATAATAAACAATAGCCTTGAAAGTTTACATGGATAATGAGCCTGCTTAAGCTCTTTGTTAATTGGATGAGTGAATTGAAGGGGGATTTGAATGTGAATCACAGATTGTAGAACGCCAAATGCTCGAGTTATGATTATGATTTGATCTTTGATGATTTAGTTATGTTTGGTGTCTTTTAATGTGTTAAAATTCATGTTTGATTGCTTGGAGAGGATGAATTATGAGTGCAAAGAATGTGGAGTAAATGGAGTTGCTTCAGGGGATGGTTTGGGCCATTTTGGAGCTAAAGGACAAGCTAACTTCGGTGGCTGAAAGTGTAGGTTTGGCAGCTGAAGTTGCCAGCTAAACCTTCCTGCCTTGCTGCAGACATTGTTTCAGCCCCGAACCTAGACCCTGAAACCTTTCAAATAAGCGTATCTTGAGCTATAAAACTCAGATTTTAGAATATTTGAATCCTTGTAAACCAGATTTAGAGAATTTTAAGAATCTAAATGAATTAGGCCAACCTACTTAGTGGTTAAATGATCATATAATGAATTGAAACGTCCTATAATGAGTTGCGCAGCAAAAATCTTAGTGACAAATGTTAAGTAATGAATTAAATTGATAGTGCAATTACTGTTGTATCTTAATTATGATGTGGCACATGAAATAAAATTACTTCTAATGATGTCAAAATGGTGCCAATATCTATATTTATGGAGTTTGAGGGATTAGGATGTTATAGATAATGTGAAGGGAAAATGGTATGGTATCTATATTTGTTGCAGTAATTTACCTGTTACTTTCCTGAGTCCAGCCACAAATTGATTTGTTCAAAAACTTTTATCTTTTGGTAAAATGGTGTGGTATCTCTTACAAATAATCTAGATTTGCTAGTCGGCCTTTGGATTCTCTGGGCAACCCTTTGTGCATGGAAATTGTTCAAAGAGTTGTGAGATAAAAGAAAATGGTTTGGTTTTGCTGCCCTGGTGGCTGGGTGGGGGGGAGGGGGGTGGAGTTGTTATTAAAGATTATTGATTATATTGGGTGAAATTGGTAGTGAGGGGATGTGCCACCCAATTTACATCTGGCCCTGCTTGTGCTTACACATTCATTTGATCTCAACATTTCCGGTTTTGTAGATTTGTGTTGTGTGTGTTGCATCTTCATTCCTCTTTCATTTCAAGCAATTAATTAATCATGCTTTCCAATTTTTTGTTCCAGCTATGGGCCTTGCCAAACTCCTACCCTTGGATTTTGTGTGCAACGTTATTTGCAAATTGCTACTTTTAGACCCGAAAAGTTTTGGGCTCTGCAGCCTCACATAATAATTGATGGCTATGAACTTCAGCTAGAATGGGAACGCCATAGATTGTTTGACTTAGATGTGAGGCTTTCTTTTCCTTGAATTGAATTGGAGTTGTTGTAGTTTTTACTTACAAAGGAAAAATGTTTCATATTTCTATAAATTGCAGGTTGCTATGATGTTTCAAAAGCTGGTAATACAGGATGGCAGATTAGAAGTGATTGATGTATCGCAGAAACAGGAAAGCAAAGGTCGTCCTTCTGGTTTGAACACAGTGAACCTTCTAAAGGTTAGAAAAACTCGGGGATTGTTAATGGATTGGAGAAATTTGATGTTATATAATAGATTATTTGAAATATTATTATTTGATAGGGGTAAGAATTGGTTGGTTTGGTTCAATTGAGTTTGAAGTTTCGCAAAACAACACACACATGCACAAACACACTTTTTTTTTTCTTTTTACATACGTAGATGTCTAAAACAATGGCTGGACTGAAAAGGACAATTCAATCTTAGCTCTTTTAGCCCAATAGTTTTTTTTTAATATATAAGATTTAAAAGTTTTTTGAGGAAGAAGACTTATTCACCATGGAGGGCAAGGAATCCTTTATCTTGTCTATAGGTCAATTGCAAGAACATAAAAACATAAGCTAAAAGGTTAATGCCCTCCAATTGAGTTGGATAACATTATAGGAAACTCTTCGAAAGTTCCAGAAGCATAAGCCCTCTGTTGTGGATGTCTTTGTGGGCTGATTCTACATTAGGAAAGGCAATTAATTTGGGCTGCTGTTTAGGGCTTGGCTGTCACTTTAGGATTAGTATTTTAATTCAAATTGTCCACTCTCCTTTAGTATAGGAGTTGCGTTTATCTCTATTTTTAAGGAGCCTAATTTATAGGTTTCCTATTCATTTAGTAAATCTAGTCTTATTTAAAGGACAATTAGAATGATAAAAAGGATGTCAGTATTTCGCTCAAACACAGAGATCTGGAGCTCTCTCTAATGAGGTCCAAGGTTTTCAAGTTCCCTTTGAAGAGTTTGAGTTAATTATCACAATAGGTCGCAAGAAGAATCAGGACAAAGGGAAGTTAATTGAATTAGACTTTCCTATAAATTGCCGTTTGACACGATCCTATTCTCGTATTCTTAACACCCTTATAGATTGGAAAAATACCACATTGTACCTCAACGAAGTAAAGAATTGTTGAATAAAGGTTTAGAGCCTTATGGGTCTAATACAAAATTGAGATTTTGGTATTGGATTATTTCATCTCGTATTGGTCATGGAATTGACTTCTTAATGTTTTTAGCTCTTTCACTCGCTATATAGTTTTTCGTTGCATTTTTTATGAGGGTTTTGTGGTCCCTTGATAAGGATTATTTATGGGTCTGTGTTAAAGGGTCAAGGTGAGTGAGAGGAGGTTGGGAAGGTTGAGAGAGGGTTTTCTTTCTGCGACCTATGATTGTAATTAAATCAGATTCATTTGAGATAACTTGGATCTCTTGAGTTAAAGGACTCAAAAACTTTTGGGCAAGTAACAATCTCCTATAAACAAGGAAATAGGGAAATCATGGAGGATAACCCTCCTACAACTAAGGAATACAAATAACTGAAAAATAAACACTGAAATTTACTAAACATGACAACAACAACTAAGCACCACTAAACCACCATAGCATCCACTAATAAAATGCCATCTTGATCAGGTCGCTTTGGTGCTTGATCATGTGGTTGACTCGTTGCTTGCACCTTCTTCTTTTTGCCATGACTGAATCGTCGGTACTGCTGCAATGGTCTGCTAACAGAGGAGTTGCTCAGTTTCTTTTCGACCATTTTTGGTTGGTTACTTGGTTTTTAAAACTGGATAAATGGGATTGGAGGCCACTGAAGTTTGAGGTTGTTTCTAATCTGATCATCAAAGGTTAATTACATTTGGACTCACTAAATTTATCATTGCTATCTTTTTCAATTTGATCACATTTGATATTTTTGTGCAGATTGCTTGCCAAAAAAATTTGACATGGGCTACAGCTGTTCACTCATTTAAAACCGACTAATAAAATATATACAGGCTCGCAGAGGGTTAATTTTTTTGTATGTGGACCCTGCATGCTTGTTAACCCAAATTATACGAGCGAGCTTGTAGTCTATATTAGAATTTCCAGCAGATTTTTGCAATAAAATCTCAAATGTGATCAAATGAAAAATGAAAAAAAAGGAAAAAGAAAAGGAAAACAACACTTTCTAATTCACGTGCATCAACTTGATGTGTTATTGTTGAATTAGAAACAATCCCTTAAATTAGCCATCCCCAAAGATTAGCTATCTCCAGTATTGTTTACCTTCTAAAGAGTAAGATTTTAAGCAAGAACTAGGGGCAACATGTTGAGAAATTTTGGACTTCTAGTTCAGCTTCTAACCAATAAATGACAATGACTAATAGTTGGTTGTCATATATCATTGGTGAGCCTTCTAACTTAGTCCAAACCCAATTGCTTGTGCCTTGATTTTCTTATTTTTTGCTAGCCTATTTATCTTTATTTCTATTGAGCCAACCAACAAATAACTATCTCAATTGAATTTAACCCATCACTTTGCAATTAAGTTGTTTGATGTTTTGTTATTGACCCCTGGACAAATCATTTCTTCTATGGTATCCCTGACCTAATGAAGCCTTGAAAAACTAATTTCATAATTGACTCTCTAGACTTCGAACATTCCTAGTAAAGTCTTCAAAGAACCATGCGAATCATGCGAATCATCCCTTCAAAGAATCATTCCTAGTAAACTGTGTTCTGAAATTACAATCTATCATGCGAATCATGTTAGCGGAGCTAATATTGTGCAGTTTCATTTATCAATTATCTCCCTTAAATTCCTCTCAATGGTTTTCTTTTGCACCCGCTCCCTCTTTCTTGTTCAATATGTTTTGCTATACAATATTATTTCTGAGTTAACAGCACTCAATGTTGGCATGCTAATTCAATAAAATAGTAATGTTTTGATATGGTTAAAAAGTTTTTGTTTGAAACCCAAATGATTAAAATGTTGTTGAAAACAAAATCTTAGGGACTGTAGTGTTGTAAAATTAAAAATTGAAGAACATGTGTTTCGTTTTTTAAAATGCAAGGAGTCAACTGTCAATTTTGCCAAATGTTTGGTGGGCAATTTAGAAATTTATTCCAATTTGAATGACAATAATTATGAAATAAAAAAATAAAAAAAAATAAATTTGAATTCAGCATCTTCAAAATATAGGGTTTATCTGCATATTCAAATTATAGGATTTTGTGAATGAATGATTCAAAATATGGGAGAAGGATAAGAAAAGAGAGTGAGTGAAAGAGATGTTGCTTTACAATTTTGCGCAAGATTTTAAGATGTGAAACCGACTGCTTGTCTTTCCCAATGGCATCTTGGTTAGTAGAACACAGTTTCAAAGCTTTGGGATGCAAGAGTGGAGATTATTTGTTGGAACTTGGAGGGCTCAATGACAAAAGGGTGAATAGATCGGGGGAGAAGTAATGGCTTTAGCCTCAGATTTAACTTAATGTTTTTTACTATGTTAATGCTCTTGATTTTTTAGCAGCTATTTCCTGTTAATGGGCAGTGAGAAATGTACTCAGTTCAAGTTGTTCCATCAGAATTCAAAAATGAAACAACTTTAATTGAAGGAATAAAGTTTTGCTAATTATGGAAACTAGGGAAATCAAGGGCATTAATAAACATGGTTGCACGATTTTACTATATCTTCCTTTCTAACATAGCAAGGAGGATAAATGTATATTCTTTCTTGTCATTACCTGCTATCTTATCTCAACTAATGTTATTTCTTTATCCCAAAAACTTAAAAAGGTTAAAAGCAGAAATTCTTCATATCAGAAAATGTGAGTTCATTGTCCTGGTTTCTTCAGGTTGCTTCAAGTGCATTAGGCTTTGGACCTCAAATGGCCATGCAACTAGCTGAACGGTTATATACTCAAGGATTTATCAGGTGTTTCTTGCTTCCTTCCCTTAATGTAACCACTCTATTGTCTATTTTTTTTCATTGGTAATTGTATTGTAGTCCATCCACAAATGATAGTTCTTTTTTCTTTCTTAGGATGTCCCCGAAAAAAGGCCACTTTCCCTTTTAATGTAAAAGTCAAACGAGTCAAAAGATTGATTTGTCAATAATACCGCCTAAATGACTCTCATTGTTCTTTGACTCTCTTACTAAAATGATTAATGAGGTTATAATTGATAAAACTCAAAAAAATATAGTTCTTTTAGTTGACTCTTCTTATTCTCAGTGCCAAGGCAGCAAGGCTATTATTTGTGGATGGAGTGAGTAATTTGTTTTTGTCGATAGAACTGTTGTTTTCTTCACTTTATTGAAGTTTGATGTTGTTGTACTTGTATCATATTGTCATGCAAAACAAGGATTTGAATTAGCTGATATGAGCTGGTTTTTATTAATTTTTACTTGATTTATTTAGATGTAAACGATCATCTACTGGAAAAGAGACTAGAATATCAGCTTGAGCTTGTCTTTCTGTCTAGTTGACTGGCTACTGAGCCAGACTAATTAAGTTTGGAGACATTAGCTGCATGAAATAATGTGCTGTTTTCATCCATGATGCTAAAGGGGGCAGGATTAGGAACTGCATTTTGCCAATCACGTAACTTGAATGAGGCGCTCTCAAACCAGAGCAGCAATTATTGATTTATATGACTAAGGAAAGGGCTGGGCAGTAGGAAACTGCTGAAGCGTATTTATATGCTTTAGATTAATCATATTTTTGTATTATTCTGGATTCTGGACCATATTGTAATTGTCCTAATGGTTATGTGATTTAACAACAGTTAGAAGAGGTATCCTGAGTTGGTTTGTCATTCAAAGCCTAAACCCTGTGGTTGAGTTATCAGAAGCAATTTTCTTATGTATATAATTTTGTTGGTAGATGACTTATTAAGTCTCTATTGGTTTCTCTTCATATCTGCAGTATCTAGATTTACATCAGTAATATCTTCATCATCTGTCAATCTTGGATTGATTAGATAGATGCTGTGGCTTCCTTTCTAGGAGGTCCATAGATACAGGACTGACTTAATTGGGTTCCTAGGGAGACTTTAATGGCTCTCTACTGTGTTATGATTCCCGCAGAACTGTGGAAACATTTACTAATTGTTGAGATGGATATACTGGCATTGGTGGATGCCAGCTAAGGAAACCAAGGGGCCATGTGCTCACCGAAATAGAAGATACCGAAAATCAGTTGTCTAGTAGCTGGGGTTGGTTAAAAGGCAATTCCCAAATAAGATCCTGAATACAAGTGGAAAGTGGTTATGCAAGAACTAGTAAAAAGGTATGAAGTGCCATCAAGATACTATGCTTCCACACATATAAAGATGGCAACTTTTTTTTCCCTCCGTATAATATAAATCTACTAATACTTAGGATTTAAAGATACTTCACCAGTCTTGGTTCCCAACCAGCGCAAATGCATCATTTTTTATTGGGTCTATGTATTAACAAGTGGGAGTCATCGAGGTATTTGTGCAAGTAGTTGTAATCCATGTAATTGCAAAAATTATCAAAACGAAAGAATTGACTATAATAACAATAAAAATACGAAAGCCTTGATTTTCTATTTGATTGGATAAGTAGTTCTCTTATTTGTATGGAGAAATGGCACACGTTCAATAGTTAGTTCTCTTCTGCATGGAGAAATGGATGCATGTTCAATTGGACATGTTTCAAGTATTAAGAACTTGGGAAGTTCATTTTAATTTCCTTATAATTAACAGATCAAATTTTCTTGCTTCATTGTGGTACTCCATTGCTGCTCAGTTTAAAATTGTGGTCCACTTTTTGGAATTTGACGACCCACAATAATTGCTTTATTTGGCTATTTCAGCTATCCACGCACAGAAAGCACAGCCTACCCTTCGTCTTTTGACTTCAAAGGTACACTTGGTATGCTAGCTAACAATTCAATGTGGGGAAGCCATGTCCAGAGGTTGATTGTTGAAGGTTATCACAAGCCTCGATTAGGAACAGATGCAGGCGACCATCCTCCTATAACACCTATCCGTTTAGCAACTGAGGATATGCTGGGGAAAGATGCTTGGAGAGTATATCAGTATGTTTGTCAGCATTTTATAGGGTCTGTGTCTCCAGACTGCAAGTATGTAAGGTAAATTCTCAGTGTATGTCTTTGCATTATATTAGTCAATGTTGGAATTCTACTTTGAATCTGATGCATTGACAGTGCTATTTCTAATTTCCTTTTTTTTTTCAGTGCTATCTTGGCTGCATTGCTTTTGCTGTTCTTTTCTTCTATTGTTTTTTGTTCCCTCAACATGCCCCTTGTGTTTTATACAAGGTAGAATGACATGCCAATGGCTTTTGGAGCCTAGGCTAAAGGTTAGAAAATGGGCTTCAGGTTCATCAACATTGACTGTTTTAAAAATGTGAATTCTTCACCTTTTGCTAGGTCTCTTGGGTGCATTGCTGTAGGGCATTCTACAGAATTATATTTTGAAATAAATGATGCACGAGTTGTAAATGGTATCTGTATCCTCTTATCCCATTCTAATATCCTCTATCGAACCCCTCTCAGTCAGATGATGAGTGACCTTGACCTTGCCTCTAAAAGCCTGAAACCAAATTCAGGTTCTCCATTAATGATGACTGAAAAAAAGAAATAAAAGATATCACCTCCATTAATCAATTTTCATGCATCTTACTCCAAGGCCCTATGCCTTCATAAAATAATTGAGGTCAGTGTACCGTGCCACTGGTGTGGTGAAACTCGACTTCACTTATTTAATTAATCCATTTTTTGATTTCAATTCCATCTGGTTCTGATTCCAATTCTAATGTTTGAAATCCTTTCCCCCTCCCTCCCAATCCCCCATTCTCTGTCTGTCTTTGTCTCTCTCTTTCTCTTTCTCTCTCAAAAAAAGTACTTTTGATTTTATAAGATCATAAGCAAATCTCAATTTTAGTGGCTTATTGATTGTATGGTATTTTTTCTTATGTCTATCTCTTTGATCACTATTTGGAATAATTTCAGGACTAAGGTGGAATTTTCCGTTGGTGGAGAGTTCTTCCATTGCATAGGACAGCATGTTACAGTGGAAGGGTTTACGTCTATTATGCCATGGTTGGCAGTAATTGAGAAAAATCTTCCTCGGTTTAAAAAAGGCGAGAAAGTAGAAGTTTCAAAAGTGGACCTATTTGAGGTACTTTTGGAATGTCAACAGTTTATTATTCATATATCAAATGTTAACTCCGACTTAACCAGGTGTAAATCCATATGCATATTCTAATTGCTACATCAACTGTTTTCCTTATTATACTCGACTTAGAGTTATATTTTTAGAAGGGTGGTCTAGAAATGCTTAATATTTTTTTTATCACTTAAAACCTATTATCCTTGCTTACCTGTCAACTTCACCCAACTGACTTGGATATGCTACTGCTACATCTGCCAATCTACAGCATGGCTGAGCCATCTCAATGCTCCTGCTTGAGTGTATCAAAATACCACATATGATAAGGAGGAAGTTGAAATGTCTGCATAATTATTTTTTAATAATGGGAAATCTTGAATAATTATAGGGATTTTTGGGTAATGCTAGAAACTATGAGAAGATTGTTAGAGTTCTAGCTAATTGAGATTTGAGCGGTTGGAAATAATTAGATATTGCTGGAAATCTAGACAAACATAAAATTTAGGGTTTGAAATAGAACTTGTGAAGCGTTAAGTTGATGATCAAGGCTAAAATTTTTTTGGGGATTCTGGGTTTCTAACAATAAAGTGACATGGAATAGAGTATTAACTTAGTATTGGATTATGGCTAGCAAAATGTTCCATTTCAAGATATAATTCTTTGCTTCCCACATATATCAATCTTGTCATAAATTCTCTGCGGGAACTTAGCCTTAGCTTCTCAATATGTTAGCCTCTTTTTGTGCTTGTTTATGCTGTCTATAAGCATCTCCATTCTAGCGTGTAATTCTTGTAACATTTCACTTTGGCCTTGATTGCTTGTTGCTCATCCTTTTTCTATAACCAAGCATCCAGTGAGAGCGGTCCACTACCTTAAATTCCACTTCCACTCTTCTATTTTTGCAACTGCCTGGATCCCCATGATGTTATTATTGTCTGCACCAATGTTGTTCCTCCATTGCATTTTAATTTCATTAGAGTCTTCTTTATGAAGAAAGAAACTATGGGAAGGAAATTGATGGTTGTTCACTAGGACTGTCACAGGCTTTATATTCTCTGAGATATGACTAGTAAGATCTAATGAAGAGAGGAAAGAAAAATAAATACTCTGTTATATGCCAGGGTTAAGTATTTTTGTAATGATTTTTATGTGTTTATATGATCTGTAGGGGAAAACTGTTCCTCCGGATTATCTCAGTGAGAGTGAGCTGATTTCTCTAATGGAGAGGAATGGAATAGGTACAGATGCATCAATACCTACGCATATTAACAACATATGCGAACGTAACTATGTGCAGGTATATTCTTTTTACTTTTTGGTACACATTATTGCCACAAAGCTGTTGATAGCGTTTCAGCCCTCCTTTTTTCCTATTTCTCTTTTCTGTAAAGAAAGAATAAATTGAAAGGAGAAAGTACAGCATGGTTGTATTTAGCTCAAGCAGTTTACAGCATCAATTTAAAATTTAGCCAAGAAAAGTTGGAACAACCCTACTGTTTTTTCTTTTTCTTTTTTTCTTTTTTATTCGGTACTTGGCTCTCAGATTTGGATGTTTCCTTTTACCTTTCAAATTGCAGGTACAAGCTAGCAGAAGGTTGGTTCCAACCACCCTAGGTATCACCTTGATAAGAGGATATCAATGTATTGATCCAGATCTCTGTTTACCTGACATTCGTAGTTTCATTGAGCAACAGATTACACTTATTGCCAAGGGCCAGGCAGATCATTCTCGTGTTGTGCAGCATGTACTACAACAATTCGAGCAAAAATACAGTTACTTTGTTAAGCAGGTTAGATCTTTTTGAGGAACTGCATACTTCAAAATAATCTTTGTGTTTGATAGAAGAGTATGGAAGGCTTCTGCTTGTCTTGCCGCAGCGAGCCTAAGCTGGAGCCTTAGTTCTCTTCTTTATGACTAGGCTTAGGAAAGGTGCTCTCTGCAATAGAGCCATATCAGTTTTTACAGGATATTAAGCTAGTTTAGACGGTCTTTTCCAATATTGAGTCAATCTTTCCATGCTACGGTGCATTGAACTTTATTCGCATCACTCATTATTGTGTAGCGGCTCATCTTTGTAAAACCATCCTACCCAAAAGTGTAAGTATGCTTGTGGGAATGTCCATCAATTATAAGTTGCACAACTTCACATAATGATTCTTGCAACGGTCAAAGTTCAAAACTTTGAATAGTTGATTCCTTGTTAGTCGGCTTTCTTTTTCTGTGATGCAGATTGACAACATGGATGCATTATTTGAAGCACAGTTCTCTCAACTCGTTGATTCAGGACGTGCACTTAGTAAATGCGGTAAATGCCTGAGGTACATGAAGTACATTTCAACTCAACCGCAGCGTCTATATTGTGGCACATGCGAAGAGGTTTATTATCTACCTCAGAAAGGCACAATCAAGGTGATGGGTTTCATTTTATCAAATGATTTTCTTTTATCATGGATTTATATAGATGTTCAAAATTCGTAACCGCCATGTCTAAAGCTGATTTCTGAGACCCTTTAATGATTAGTGATTTTTCATATATTCTAATGTTATTAATTGATTTTGCAGCTATACAAGGCGTTAACATGCCCTTTGGACAACTTTGAGCTGTTAATATTCTCCATGGCTGGAACAGAAGGCAAGACGTTCCCCGTATGCCCATACTGCTATAATAATCCTCCTTTTGAAGGCATAGAAACACTTTTCAGCGCTAGTAAGAACAGTAATTTTGGCAAGTTGGGAAAAGGGGCGGGCATGCCATGCTTCCTATGCCCACATCCAACTTGCCGGCACTCTCTGATCGCCCAAGGAGTTTGTGCTTGCCCCGAATGCAGTGGAACCCTTGTTTTGGACCCAGTTAGTGCACCCACGTGGAGACTCTATTGCAATATGTGCAATTGTCTTGTATTGCTCCCTCATGGTGCTCATCGGATAGCCACTACTAGAGAACGGTGCTCTGAATGTGACTCAATGATTTTAGAAGTGGACTTCAATAAGAATGCAACACCTTTGAAGGATGGGGCGACCTTGCACATTGGTTGCATTCTTTGTGATGATTTACTCCATTCACTTGTGGAAGTGAAGCATGGAAAGTCATTTTTCAAACGAATGGGTGCTGGAGGAAGGGGAAGAGGCAGAGGCTCTTATAGGGGAAGAGGACGAAGTTCTGGAAGAAGAGGTGATCCTAAAATGAGCTTTCGTGATTTCTGAAATGTACCAGATAAAAACTTACTATATGTACCATTTTGACTACCATATTCTTGGTAAACATTGATTTTCTTAGTGTTTTTTCTTTTTTACCCTTTTTTGGGGAATCATGACTGCCTATTTGTGCATGTTGTATAAAACAATGAACAAAGAATCATAGATCGTGCAGTCTCAATATCTATCTTGAAAATGCAAATATAAAAAACAATTAAAAGGGCTCTTCTAGCAATTATTGTGAAGGAAATTTTTTTTCCCTCTGCATATCATTGAACCTATTGTTTACTATGCTTCTAACAAGATTTGACATTGGTTTAAAACAATTGTTATGATTTTATGAAGTTAAAAGGTTTTCTTTACTTCCTAAAAAAGTGGTAAGTTGATGTAAATTGAGAATTTATAGAGGGTCTTAGTCTCTTAGATTGGGAGGAAGAACAAAAATGCAAATGATGGTTCTGATGTAAAATGAATTATCAATTGATTTAAGGATTATTTATACTTCCCTCTAGAATACATGCTCCAGATCATAGCAAGTTTAACATCAATATCGCTTAAAATATAATTACAAACAAATTGATTTTGCTATAATTTATGGCAACTGATCATTTGAGTTTAATTTGCCGTAATTAATTGTAATTACTTATAATTTCAAAGAAATAAAATAATCAAAAAATAGATTGCATCTTTTTCAATTTTTTTCCCTTTCTGCCAAAGTATCTTGTGAAATGCATTTAAATGAAAGGAAAAGACAAAAAAGGAGAAATTCTTTAAGTAGACTCAAGTTTACCACGTCAACGATAGTAACTTCTATATCAATGCAACTGCATAAACAAATTATTGATATGATTGTCGTTGTAGACTCGGTCTACCTAAGAATTTCTTGAAAATAAAAGGAAAAAACAGATATAGATTGAAAAGGATTCATGATGGAAATAAAAGACTGCCATACACATGTTAACATGAAATGAAATTATTGCAAGTCACATCTGAAAGAAAAAGGCATGAGCTTCTCTAATTTTCAAAGCACATAATTTCTCAATTAGGCTCCAAGACCAAGAGTCTGCTAATAGCAGTTACATTATTATGAATGACTGAAATTTGATCATTGTTTTAATCAGGAATTACATACCCAACAAATTCCAGTCAACCAAACAGATAACAGAAGAAAAAACCATTGCGAAAGGCCATCCGTTCATTTAGATATTCAAAAGACCAAGCATCAGACTCAAGCTTCAGGTGTATCCGAACGAACAGCTGTTACAAACCAACAGAATGTTATCAGAATGAATGATGCTAAAATTAATAACAGAAAGTAAGAATGCAAATTATTATCCATGAATATTTGATGCATCAAGAACTTAAAATAAGAGGCAACATCGTGACTGTGCTAGGATGCCACTGATTAGAGGTGTTCTTTCACACATAATAACACCAGAAACAATTACCTGATGCATTGCATCCATAATTGGACCTTTTGGAACACTAATTCTGCATTGCCATAAACAAGAAATAGACCTAATGACTAGCAATTCAGAAATCTACACCACTGAATAATCTAAATTATCAATAAATGAAACCACACCAAAGAGAACCCAAATATTGATAGCTGGTAATGAGAAAGGAGATGATTCTGTAACAGAACTTTTCCACCCTGCAATGGACTACTTACCCAACATATGTTATTCATCATGCACAAATTCTGGAACCTTATCAGTTGCCTTTACTTCCTAGAACCAATGTTGGCTCTCTATAAAGCCAGAAAAAAATTATAAGGCCAAATTGCTAATTGAGAACTACCTAAGAAAGCCAAGAATGCCTCAGTGAGCAAATTTTGCCTGAGCACAGCGGCAACAGATTCTTATTGACCCAACAAGGCCCAAAATCCAAGAAATATATTTCCATTTTCAAACTTAAAGAAATTTCAATTTACTCCTGCTCTACTGGTCCTGTGAGTCAGCGGTCATCAGGCAATTGCTGCTGCATAGAACACAACTAGTAGTTAAATATTTGCTTATTGATTAAAGCTGCCTTCTTGATTAAGACCTTCCTAAACAATACAATCATATATTTAATCCTTATCACATCAGATTGCATTTCTCAAGTAGCATCTTTAATGTATTGGAGAAGCAAGAGGCTTTTTTTTTTCCTTCACCACTCTTGCATCCGGATGCTTATTTTTTTCAATAGAAAAGGCTACATAAAAAAGTGCAAATAATTGCATTTCTAACCAAATGTAGTTTAGATATCATTGAAATACCTGATTACGTATACTCCTTTACCAATCTCCTAATATTATCTTAAAATGCAGGGAGCCACAGTACTCAAATCTTGCTTAACCACCTTAATAAAAAAAATGACGAAAAACCAAAGATTCGATGATTTCAATTCAAATGTCCCATTAAACCTACACAAGAAACAAGAGGCGGAATATCTTCATTTCTCAACGGTGACCAACAAAAGCTTAAAATCCACTTCCCCATTCAAAAAAACCAACCAACTATTAATTATCACCACTACCACTAAATTATCCTCTTGGTGCTTCCTCAACTTTCTTTCCTGCCTGAATCACTTCTCTTATCTAACGTTAAGAAGGAAATTTGCCTCTAACCGCTCAACGTTTGGTCTTTCTTCAATTGCTTTTCTTTCTTGGTGTTCTTTTATTGAACTGATGACAACATGAGGAATTAGTAATGTATACTAATGAGTACCAACAAAGGACAACCAGGAACGACAACCATGTCAATTATTCCAAGCACTCATTACAGGCCATGGCTATTTCATAGTTCTGAAAAAGGTGGGCTTATTGAAATAACTATTGGCAATTACATTATATGTGCCTTCCACTTATGTAAATGTCTCTTGTTCATAAGAATCTATCCTCTCAAGTCTTGTAATGGATAAAGATTGAGAACATATAATAATTTTCATAACGAGACCGAGTGAGAAATTCAAAATTGGAGACCTAATATCTATAATGAACCAATAGATCATTGACCAAGTAATTTTCTAATAAAATTCAAGGACAAGATCTGAACACATCCACCAAGAAAGTGATGTTTATTTACAGAAGATTCAATCATTAGAAAAGATTTGAATCTTGGTAATGATTAATGGTATTGGGATGGTTCAGGTGAGAGCTGCCATGTTTTTGCTTGTAAGCTTGGTGGCCATCCTACTTTGGATTCTCCCCACCCCATATCTTAACAAGGTAAGATACCTATCAAAACTTGTAAAAGATTCTCATTTTTCATTTTTCACTTGCATTCTAGTTTATAGCATGGTATTAATACGACTTTTACATTGGGTCCTTCGCATTTTACTCAATAATGGCTCACTCTTTACCTTTCATGTTCAATTTAGCTGTGGTGGGAGTGTAATTTTAATCAATTTTAACCCAATCCCTAATATTTCACTTTCCTGATTACCTTGTGGAACACTAATGCCTTCAACAAGAAATAGCCCCAATGACCAGCCATTCAGAAATCTATACCACTGAATAAGCTAAATTGTAAATATATGAAACAAATCAAAGAAATCCCAATTATTTATAGCTGGTAATGAGAAAGGAGATGATTGACTAATGCAACCTTTCCACCCTGAAAGGAGAAGATCCCATTACCAAACATTCGTCATCCATGCACAAATTCTGGAACCTTATTATCACCTGCCTTTACTGCCTAGAACCAAAATTTGGCTCTCTATAAGGGTGGAAAAAAATTACAAGGCCAAATTGCAACTTGAGAACTACCTAAGAAAGCAAAGAATGCCTCAGTGACCACACATTTTGCCAAAGTACGGTGAAACAGATTCTACTTCATCCACAACAAGGTGCAAACTCCAAGAAATACATTTCCATTTTCAAACTTAAAGAATTTTCAGTTTCCCCCTGTTCTACTGCTCTTGTGAGTGAGCATTCATCAGGGAATTACTGCTTCATGGGACATAACTAGGATTTAGATATTTGCTTATTGATTAAAGCTAACCTTCCTAATAAAGACCTTCCTAAACAATAAGAATGCATGTTTAATCCTGATCGGATCAGATAGAGTTACTCAGATAGCATCATTAATGTAGTTGACAAGCAAAAGGCCTACTTTTTTTTCCGCTCTCTTTTTTACAGCACTAATATTAGCATCTGGATGCTTTTTTTTTATTTGAAAAAGTAACACTAAAATAAATTGCAAATAATTGCATTTCCAACCAAATGAAGTTTACATTTCATTGAACTACCTGATAAATTATAATCTTATTATCAATCTCCTGGTACTATCTAAAAATGCAGGGAGTCACGGTATTAAAATCCAATCAACCTCCTTAACAAGAAAGAAATGACAAAAAAAAAGACAAAATTTGATGCTTTCAACTCAATGTCCCATTAAATTAAAAAATAAATCCATAAAAACTAGAATTGCAGAAAATCAATTGAACCAAATTATAAAGAAAAAAACGAAACCATATAAAGAAAATATTCAGATCAATTTATTCTCCTTAATAAAAAGCAATTACATTAAGATTAGATAGACATATAGAATGAAAAAGAACGAAACAAAGATAATCTCCATTCAAATTTCAACAAAATCAAAATCAATCAAGGAAAAACTGAATTGCAGACAATCAATTGAACAAAACGATGATAAAACGAAAGAAATCACTTAAAGAGAGAAAAATCATACTGGGTTTTAGGGGTTTTCCATCAACCCACTTGGAGACGGAGAAATGGACCTTCTCGCGAGCTAAAACTTCGCTCTTGTAGGGCTCCTTGAGGCAGTTCCGGACAAGATTCGCGCAGATGTTAGAGTATGTAATGTACGTCATTCCTGCTGCTCTCCAAAAGGGCACTGCTGCATTCGATGCCATTTCAAAACCCTAACCGATGCCAAATTCGTGAATATAATCAGTTCAAAAGACTTGATGATTAAAAAAGCAACAGAGAATTAGAGAGTTTTGAACCTGATTGAAGTTTGAGTTTGGTTCACCACTACGCTTGAACGGCACAGAAATAGATAGAGGAAGAAGAAAAATGGTTATGGTTAGGGTTAGTTATTCCTCCACCTAGACTAGGTCGATTTGCTTAATGTTTGAAAAAGCCTTGAAGACCAATACTACGTCGGATTGGGGTTTTAGACTCTTCCCTTTGCAAATAGAATTTTACTAAAATTTATTGCGAAGTCCAATCAACCTAAATAATATTACTGGAGTAGCTCTGTCTTTTAACTCAGAACGTATACTAATTATGCTCGTGCTATTCATAAATAAAATTCTTTTTTACTTTTAAAAAATAAAAATTATTTTTTATAAATTAAATTAAATTAAATTCATTATAAAATTATTTTTTAATATTTATATAATTAATTTTTAAATCAATAATAAATAGTATTATATCATTTTAAATCAATTTTTTGAATGATTAGATATTACTAAACTCTAGTAATTTAATTTAGGGACGGAAGTGAAACAGTTATTTAACGGATTTGAGTAGTTATAAATGGATTCAAAATAGATATAGGTAGTAAAATTATTAACCACGGATTTGGATTTGAGTAGTTATAAATGGATTTAAAATAGATATAGGTAGTAAAATTATTAACCACGGATTTAGTTAAAATACAGATTTCAGTCAATAAATAATTATTACTCGCTATATGTTAAATTAAATGGATAATCTTGCAAGTACACGCAGATTCTCTATCAGTTTACCCATAATAATCATATAGTAGATGAACGTTGGATCAGAGATTTCAACCTTTGACCTTTAAAAGAAGAAATGATATTTACCACTAAACTATATTAACATATTTGTTAATTTAAAAGATAAAAGTATATATATATATATATTAATTAGCTAGAATTTGTAAATTTTTCTTAATTATAATTTTTTATTTTATTTTTTAATATTATTTTTTAATTGATTTTTCAAAGAATATATTTTGCGTATTAAAATAATACAATTTACCAATATATTATAATATACAATTTTCTATTCTTACATTTCAATAAAAATATATATAGGTATAGTAATTGAATTCATTTAAAAATTAAATAGTATGTCATTGTTTTTTGGAAGAACTTAAACTTCCTTTTTCACTTTTACTTAAAATTATACGAGTGAGTTTTAATAGTTTTATGAAATAACCCATTAATTTATTTTTAAAAGAATTTGTATTTAAAATTTAATTATAAATTTTCACCAATGAGAATTGACGAAAAATAATATTTTATGCCGCGAACCGAATCGAAAACCGAATTTAAATAGTCTAACTCAGTCGAAAAATCCTTAAATCAAATGGAATTAGGCGAAATCGTTGGATTAGACCAAATCGGTTTAAATTGAACCGAAACCATTTAATTAAAATAAATAATAATAATAATAATAATAAACAAACAAAAAAAAAAAAAACTCTCCCTTCCTCTTCCTCTTCCTCCCGTTTTCTCTCTTGCGCAGCAGCCTCCTCTCTCCTCTTCCACGTTCTCCGGCCAGTGTCTGCGACGATCAAACACAACCAAGGCATGAGCTCGACGAGAGCAACTCAGTGGTGGTCTTGGATCGTGAAGTTGAAGTCGCTGATGGGAGATATCGCGACTTGAAGCTTTCGACATGCTGCAATGGAGTTTTCCGGCGAGCTGAGCCGTTTCCGACGACTCCAGGCCATGAGGTGGTCATCGATCGACTCCCCTTGACCACGTGAACGTTTCCCCTCCATTAATTCCGGCGATGGAGCAAGGAGAACGAAACCACCATGAAAGTCGGTGGTGCAGTCACT
>CANUEX010037550.1:0-13368 GCA_948099535.1 Jatropha multifida
AATAATTAATTAACTACCATAATTCTATCAATATACCACAAAACCAACTAAATAATAAATCAATTTCCTATATTTAGTCAATTATCACAATCACTCAATCTAACTAATTAATTATCAAAATTATCCCTAAAATAATAAAATCCACCTAAATATAAAATCTACAAAATAATTAATCAACCATCAAAATACTAATATATACTATCAAAAATATAAAATCAACCAAATAATTAATCAAAGTCCTATAATTAATCAATTACCTAATAAATTATCAAAAATTAACTAATCAACTACAATTATTTCTCAAATATCAAAATTCATCCAAACAATATATAATCCACAAATTAATCTACTAACCAAAATAATCACCATTCAAATAATAAAATCATTCAACCAAATATTTTAAAATTAACAAACTTATTAATAAAAAATTTAATCAAATAAATTCTAAAAAAAGTAAAATCAATACCCAATAATTATCAAATTCCAAAAAAATTCTTGAATCGAAGGAGGAGATGGTGGTCGGAGCGGTGAGCTGGGAACTGCTGCAACGAAGAAGACGGTGGTTGGCTGGCCTGTTGAGCTCGCTGCTGTCGTGTGAAGGAGCTGTGGCTGGAGCTCGTGGCGGCGCGACGCAACAAGGAGTCGCCGATCTGCTAAAGTCACGAGGAGCAGAAGGTGACTTGCTGGAACCGGTGGCGCGATGAGGAGAGAGGAGATGGCGATCTGTGGTGGTCCGGCGGCGCTGCAGCTCTTGCTGCAGTGGCTGAAGTCGCAGAGAGGGAGAGACAGTGAGAGAGAGAGAGCGGCAGGGAGAGAGGAGAAGGAAGAGAGAAGGCTGGAGCTGCTGTGGCCGTGGTGCGGTGGTCGGCGCAGGGAGAGGAGGAGCGGCTGGAGTTGCAGTGGCTGGAGTGAGAGAGAAAGAGAGGGAGAGGGACTGGTACCGATCGAAGGAGGAAGAAGAAGAGAAATAAAAAGAAAGAGAAGAAAAGAAAGAAAAGAAAGAAAGAAAAAGAAAAAAAAAATAATAAAGTTTAAATTATTAAATAAAAACAAACCGTCTAAGTAGATTGTCGGGAGAAAAAAAATAGTAACGCATAGTATTTTTTAAAAATATTCGATTCGGGTCTAATTTAAATTAATTCGGTCCGATTTTTATTCGATTAACGGTTACTTGATAAATTTTTGGGCGAACCAAAATAATTTTTGGTCTCAATAATATTACGTAACATAATATTATTGACTAAAAATTTATAATTTAAATTTAAATAAAAATATTTCGAAATAAAAATTTCGGAGTATTATAATTGTGAACTCATGAAAATGTAAACAAAACTTACCTCAGCTGCTGTATTTAAGTAGGATAAATATTTTAGTCTAATGGCACCAATTTTATGAGATAGTCTTCATATATTATATAAGGACAAGCTCATGCATCATGCATAGATAAATCATTCTTGTGGATATATATATATATTTCTATTTGCTTTTTTTTTTGAGAGTATATTCTTAATCTATTTGTTAATTACAATTGTTAGGTGTTAAAGACACATGCCTAATATATATTACAAATTTATATAAACATTTATTTCATCTAGAAATACTAGAATCCTTTAATTAATTTGTAATTTTTGAATTTCTAGTCACCATATTTGAAACTTAAAATTACTCTAATTGCCATTTGAAAATTTTAATCACAAAAAAGAAAGATAAAAATACAAATTTTATTATTTCATCTAAAAACAGTAGAAACATCTGTGCTTCACAATTGACATACAACTCATGATAATTAAACCACAATACAATTGAACAATTGGGATACTGCCTGAGAGAGAAATAAATCTTGCTCAAGCTTCATATATTTATGCTTATTCTCCCATTATATTTTTATTGTTACAGAGTACAATATGAACAAATTAATAATCAAGAAAACAATCAAGCATTGATCAGTGAAGAGATCAATTAAACTACATTGCAAAACTGTCCTATTCGCCCTTGATTACCAGTTTTGGGGCTAAAATCTCCCATTTTCACCATGGCAGCTGCAAAATCTTTTCTGAAAATAGAGCCATCTTTAATGTACTCATTAACAATGGCGTCTGTAGATTCACCACTGAAAAGCACTTGATCTGATTGAAGAAGGCCCTTTCTTTCGACAAGATTCTTGAAATAGTTGTTATCAAAGCTGTTGGGAGTCACTTGATCAAGCGGCGCAAGGTTTTCATTTCCTGAGCCATCAGCTGGGCATGGAAGGTCTTCTCTCAGACTTCTAGCAAATTCAGGATCAATACTTTCATTGCTATTAACCCTTGCACGAAAGCTGAAACATCTTGATTGCCCAATTGTATGTGCTCCTGTATGCATGCATATATCCATGCCCCAAATGAAATCTTAGCCATCTTATTATATATATAAAAAATCCACAGATAAACCAAATAAATTGACACGAACCTGAAAGGGCAACCAAATCTCTTTCAGTTAAACGTTTAGTCCTGATGAACAAATCACGCAGCTTTTGCAGAGAATCTGTAAACCGAGGAAGATTATCATTAGCTAGGTCGACGCTTGCGTTAGTAGCATCTCTTCTTCCAAGCTTCACTGGCCAAGTTGGTCCTCCAATCTATATTCCATACATATATATAGAGGTCACATTATTAAATATATTTTGATGAAAGCTAATTACTAGATTAATAAAGAAATTAAATAAAGATAATTACAGCAACAGATGCATCGCGAGCAGCAACAGCAAGAATGTCAGCGCAAGAAACAGTTCTAGAGCACTGACTCTCTAAATCTGCCTTAATATCTTCAATGACATTAAATCCTCTGGCAGAATTGATATTGTTGATCGCATTTTTCTCGCCCATCATTGTAGGTGTATCGTCCAACATGATTGAAGCATCACAACCCTGCAATATCATACGAAAACTATAATTATATTAAGGATCATCAAGGTCATAACATGGATAAATTTATCTATGAACATAATTAAACATTACTTGAACAAAACAATCATGGAAATGGAGGCGAATTAGAGAAGCAGCCATTCTTGGCTCACGAGAGACGGCTGTCCTAATAGCTCCCCTTATAGTATTAAGGGCAGCAGGACATCTCGTGTCATAGAATGTTCTATCTGAAAGTTGAGCTTTACAAGGCAAACCGGACAAAACCACCAGTAGTATTGTCAGAACCATACAATTACCAGAAAACAATGGATAAGCCATATTTCCTTTTTTTTTCTTTTCTTTTCCCAGTCAAATAGCGGAAAGCAAATTAAGAGAAAAGAGTTTATATATATTGAACTAGTGATAGTTTAAGAGAGGAATTAAGGAGCTGGATGAAGAATGAGGAAAGGCTTCGTGCCCTATTTATAGGGTCGGATCCCTAAATGTTACGACTTTTCTCCAAGGGATTTTGTCATAGTTTATATATTTACATGAACTTTCTCGGTGTTTTTTGTAATAATCTATTTGACTTCTATCTTTTAATCATGAGTTTACAAAATGTTAGGCCAAATACATTATCACCTATATATTTTCACGTAAAAAACTTTATTCACTCAAATTTTATGTTAATCTATTGAATACTTCAATTTATAAAATTTCACTGGCTAACAAATATTTTAACTTATAAAATTATTTGTTGAACTCTCCAATTTATAAAATTAAATCAATTAAAAATTTATTAAATGATAAAAAACATGTAAAAATTATTGTTACAAAAAGTTATACTAACTGCATATCAAATTAATATTTTACATATGAAAAAATATAAAGAAATGATTATTATTAGTGTTAAGTGTACAATGTCGCCAAAATTCACAACTTCAACGGGCATAATAGGTCTTCCACAAAATTTAATGTGCCATAAAATTTTTTTTTCAGAAAATATAAGGGTGATTTTATGCATTTAGCCAAAAATATTATATACTAATTAATATTTGGTGTTTGAATTTCTAGCAATTTTTATTTATTTTTTTTAATTTACATGCATACTTTCTCGCTCCTTTAAGTAAACATCTGACCCTATAAATAAAATTCACCTACTAATGTTAACTTTATTGACATATTCTTTCGCGATGGTTGAGAGATTCCCCCAGCTGCTTGTGTTCACACCTCAATCTGGTGTGCTATGTGAAGATAATAATCACATTTCGAGAATAACTTTCAAGTGCTAAGAATGTTCAAAGTCAGAACCTTGTATGTTTTTTTTTTTGTATTTGGGTAGTTTTGACCATTATGCGTTTCCCTAACCATTTCTTGTTCTAGGTGTTTTTCAATTTTATTTTTATTTTTTTAAGGAAATAGTTAAATTTTATTACCTTAAATTATCGAGAATTAATAATAAAATATAAGAAGAGGCAGACCCTACCCTAACAACATCAATTGGTAACAAAAAGTTCAATTTTATAATTGGACGAGGATCCCAATCTCAAATACCAAATCAAAGTAGGAAAAAAAAAGAAAAAAAAATGATTTGCATTGACGTTTTAAAAAATTTCAATTTAAACATAAATTTAGGATTATTTTATTTGGGTTAATTTTCTATTGGAAAAAAAAAAGACACATGGGCTAGGTTGAGAGCAGAAAGGCCCATGGCAAGCGGGCTTTAATACAGCATAATATGTCACAGTATCGGTGGCCCGTATGCAATTATTGTCATTTTTTTCCATTTATTAATTTGTGAATTGTGACCGAATTTAACACACTCAAAGAATCAATTCTATAAAAAAAAAAAAAAAGATTAAAAATTGAAGAACTTTACTGTATTCATTTACAATGTTCTCTGTAGAACCACCATTAAAAAGTACTTGATCTGACTGAAGAAGACCCTTTCTTTGCATTAGATTTTTGAAGTAGTTGTTGTCAAATGAATTGGGTGTCACCAAGTCAAGCGCTGCAAGATTTCCATCTCCATTGCCATTGTTAGCAGGACATCGCCTTCTTCGGGTGCTTGCAAATCCTGCATCTATGTCACTTGCATTGTGGTAGATCCTACCACGGAAGGTAAAGCATCTTGCTTGCCCTATTGTATGTCCTTCTGTGTATCACAAACAATTCTTTAGCCATCTACTTGTACTTGCTATAGAAATCCATAATTGAATTGAAACCAACTAAACTTAATCTTGAAAATACAAATATGATACAAACCTGAAAGTGCAACCATATCTCGGGCGCTCAAACCTTTGCTTGAATATGTTTTTTTTTTTTATTATTACTATCACCTCTAAAATCTTGTGAAAATGAGTTTCCTTTTTCTAAAGAAGATAATTATGATATATTTTTTAAATTTTTAGAGAAGCCAATTTTATAGCTTTTATATATATAATCATCATCAGAAGCTTAACAAGGAAGTATATATATTATAAACATTTGGTAATGGTTGAGCAGAATTACAAAATTCTCACAAAATAAATTGATAAAAGTGCTCTAACTTGAACAAATTAAAGTAGGATATGCCCGACTGAAATTCATCTTGCTCAGGCTATTTTCCCACTATTTATTTTTCTAGTATACAACATTTATGACACTATAAATAAAAATTTGATAGCAAAATGAATTAGTTAACAACACTGCATAATCTGCGAATCTGTCCTTGAGAACCAGTTAAAGGTTCAATATCTCCCATCCTCACCATGGCAGAAGCAAAATCAGAACTGAAAGTTGAAGGGCTTCTAGCATACTCATTAACAATACTGTCTGTCGATCCGCCACTAAGAAGGACCTGATCTGATTGAAGAAGACCTTTTCTTTGAACAAGATTTCTAAAGTAGTTGTTGTCAAAAGAATTTGGTGTCACCAGATCAAGCGGTGCAAGATTTCCATTCCCTGTGTTGGGATCAGCCGGACACTGGCGTCTTCTAGTACTAGCAAACCCAGCATCAATATCACTTTCATTACTGTAAATCCTACCGCGGAAAGTTGCACATTGAGCTTGGCCAATTGTATGAGCTCCTGTATAATAATCAAATCTTATTAGCCATAGTTAAATAAATCATGGCAAGCCAAAGACAAAACTGCGCTTGAGGTAGAACTCAAACCTGAAAGAGCAACCATATCTCTTTCACTTAATCCTTTATTGCGGAATTGTGAAATGAGACTCTCAAGAGAATCTGTGAAGCCAGGAAGGTTGGCATTAGCTAGTGTTCGACTAGCAGTGGTAGAGTCTCTTCTTCCAAGTTTCACTGTCCATGATGGTCCACCAACCTGATTTAAATTATATATATAATTAAGTAGAAACATATTAGTGAATGACCAAATATTAGACAAATTTGTTGAAAGTCAGGAACGAAAATAAAAGAACTGAAATGGGAAACTAAATTTTAAAATCAAATTACTCACAGCAACAGAAGCGTCGCGAGCTGATACGGTTAAAATGTCAGCACAAGAAACAATTCCAGGACATACACTCTCCACCTGAGCTTTGGCTTCATCAACAACTTCATATCCTCTGGCAGAGTTGTTATTATTGCGTGCAGTTTTCTCACCAGTAATTGAAGCTGTATCGTCCAGCAAGATTGAACCATCACAACCCTGCAATATTATATAATTAAAATAATTAATTATAACAACTCTTTTTACGATATTAATTGGCAAGAACTAACTAAACACAATTATTAGAATTCTTCAGGATATATCTATATATATACCTGAACAAAACAATCATGGAAGTGAAGGCGAATGAGAGATGCAGCCATTCTACGCTCACGAGAGACAGCTCTTCTAATAGCAGTACGAATAGAACTTAACGCATCAGGACATGTGTTGTCATAAAAATCTGAAGAAAGCTGTGCTTGACATGAGAAAATCATTGTCATCAAAACCATGCAAGTCAAAGCAAAACGAGAAGCAGAAGCCATTTTTAATTTTTTATTTGTCTTCTGATGATTGGTATCAGAAAGAAGACGGTGGATGATGCAGAGCACAAGCCTCGATCCCCTATTTATAATGTTGTGCGTCAAAAATAATTTTTATGACATTTTCTTTAATGGCAGCCATAATAGTAATGTAGGTACAAGGTAAGGTAGCCATTAATATGGAGGTGAGATGGGACATAGCTATACCCTATCAAGCATGAAGTTTTCTTCAGCCTTTTGTTAACTAGATTAATCAGAGTTTTAGAAACGTAATCCACTCTCCTAGTGGCTCTTTTGTGCGCTTACTTTTCTTACACAGTAGTAAGATAGCATCTTTGACGTAGAAAATTGAGGTTGCATGGGAAGGTACTAGCATCTGCTAAATAACCCTCTTGACATAGAAAGGTGCTAACTGAATTAAGCTTAACATTTAAACTAAAGTACCCAGTTTAGTTCAGTTAGACTCTAGTTAAAAAATAGTTCGATTTGTTATTTGTATAAATAACAAGTTACAATTAATTTAATTTTACTTACCTTGTTAAAATTAACAAATCAGACCCAATTCATATTTAGATATCTGCCAACATCGAGGGAATCCATTTAGAAAAAAAATCAACATTTCTTGGACTTTCCTGTGTATATCTCTATGTCTAATGTCTATCTTTTGGTCCTTAATTAATTATAAAGCAAATGATTTCTTGGACATAGAACAAACATAAAAATCACCACATGATTTAATTGGTTTTAATTGTCTAGTTGAAATTATAAAGCAAACAAAAATTTAACGTTCAAGATTTCAGAAAAAAAAAAGAAGAAAATTTAACATTCAAGATGTAAAACGCAAGTTTGATAGGTCAAAATACATTCATTCAAAATCAGATCAATAATTTAATTTAATCAAAACATATATATAGTAAGGGAAAGAGAGAAGAATTGAATCCGTTTCATTAGTTTCAATTTTTAAGTAATTAAATTCGAGTAATGCTATATAACAAGATTAAATACTTAACAGAATTTTTCATTGGGAGAAATTAAATATCAAATTTTAATTTTATGTAGTTTGTATTTATTAAAATAATATAATTGAGTAGTACGCAAACTTAAGAACCCTCTGTTAAAATATAATTAATAAAATTAATCTTAATATGAACCTCTAAATTAGAATGGGGATTATTCAATTGATTTAAGAATATTAATGTGATTCTTTTTTTCTTAACAAAAAATTATATTTTGTAAGCAGTGCATATTATGAAGCACATTTCAGGCTTGGAGCCCGTTTAGTTTGCGGAAAGCCTTAGGCTTTGGGCTTCCGCTTCATTGAAAGGGCAGAAGGCCCATAATTCAAAAACGACGTCATTTCCTCGTTCTTTTTGCTCCCGTTGGGTTTTTCGCTAGCGTTAAATTGGAGGCTTGGTGGTTTAGGGTTTCTGAGACCCAGCACCAGCAGAGCGGCGAAGCGATCATCATCTTCTTTCCTTCGCCATGGTTCTCAAGTACGCTTTCTCTCTATCTTTTACTCGCAGCAATTTCTCTTTGTATTTTAATGCACATTAACTTAATATCTCTTAGATTGGATGCTGAATGCTTCGTGTTCATTTCACCAATTATGTAGATGCTGAGTCTCTGTATTTTAGTTGTTTGAGGCATTAGTATCTGATAATGTAGTTAAAAATTACGAAGATTTTCTTTTTTGATTTTGTATATCAGTGAGCTTCATATTATTATTTGTTTGGTTCGTGCTTTTTTTTCTTGTATGGATTCGAACTTCAAATCTTTTTTTTTAGAATCTTTAAGCCCCAAAATCCACAGACTTGAGTAGAAAATTTATCAACTTTAGAAGTAAACTGAACTTTACCCTCAGTTGTAGATGTTATCGTTTCTTCTATATTGCTACAGGGTACATTGCAAGTTTGTTTCTTATTACATTTATATGGCATGCTGTCTTCTTCAGCATCCTTTTCTTGCTAAAGGCATCCTCAGTTATGTTTTTATATTTCTGTTGTCAAGTTTCATAGGTCCAATTTAATATTCGGTTATGGTTATTGCATATTAGGACTGAGCTTTGCCGCTTCAGTGGTGCCAAGATTTACCCCGGCAAGGGTATCAGATTTATTCGATCTGATTCTCAGGTGATCAATTTTGCAACTTGTGTTCTTTTTTTCAATTATAGTTATCTTTTAATTGTTTTTTTTCTTAATTGCCTGATAATTGACTAAATATTGTATTTGATCTGTAATTGGTGAAGGTTTTCCTCTTTGCCAACTCAAAATGCAAGAGGTATTTCCACAATCGCCTGAAGCCTTCAAAGCTTACCTGGACAGCCATGTACAGGAAACAACACAAGAAGGTATTGGCTACTTGAAATGCTCTCTCTCTCTCTCTCTCTCTCTCTGCTTCACTTGATGTTAAATTTTGTGTATCTCTTGTTTGTAGGACATTTCTGCTGAGGCTGTTAAGAAGAAGCGCAGAACCACCAAGAAGCCATACTCACGGTCTATTGTTGGTGCCACCTTGGAAGTCATACAGAAGAGGAGAACTGAGAAGCCAGAGGTTCGAGATGCTGCTCGTGAAGCTGCTTTGCGGTATGCTATTTCTTTTCCCTTTTTTTTTTTTTCTTATGATTTGCTATGTAGGTCTTAATTCAAGTAGTTTGCTAAGATATGCAATGTGAAGCTACTCGTGCCTTACAATTACATTTACATATATTAATTACCAGCTGCAATTTTCAGTGAAATCAAGGAGAGGATCAAGAAAACCAAGGATGAGAAAAAGGCAAAGAAAGCTGAGGTGATGGCCAAGACGCAGAAGACCCAAGGCAAGAGCAATGTGGGTAAGGGTGCTGCACCGAAGGGACCGAAGCTTGGTGGCAGCGGTGGAAAGCGATAATTTCCTTAAATCATTAATTTCCTCATCATTAAGTAGCTTAAAGAATTGAAAATTTTCTTTTCCTTGTTCATGTATGGATACTTTATTGATCTTGTAGTCCAACCTTTAGTATTTTTTCCCTGATGATGTTGTTTGGAGAATTAATTCTGCTATTTATTTCGAAGTTCTTTTTGAGTGATGACTTCTGGTCTTGATAACCTTACTGAACAAAAATGAAATATTAATCTTGTAAGTGGGAATTGAGATGGAATTTTAGTTTTGCTGGATTCTTAGTCTTCACCTTGCTCTTGCTCTTTAAATTGTGGGTTTGGTTGGGCTTTTGCAACTGCGTGATTGTTGTTGGGGTGTGAGTTGTGACTTCCGGTTTCTATTGCAGAAAAAAAAGAATTCCCTCCTTCATTTTCATTTTTGAACATTTTTTTGCAAATATCTTTTGATATTTCTACAAATCGCTATGGATTTATCAACTATAGGGGATTTGAGCTCTATTTTATGCAGAGAACACAGTCTCACTGTTTTTCATTTAATTTTAGGAATGCAAAATTTTTACTCCATAGCAAGAGACTAGTCTTGATGATTTAATTATTAATTATTTACTATAGATAATCAAAACTTCATGATTTTACTAAATTAAAGAGCTCACTTGCACTTGGTGTATAACTTCACCTATATACCAAACTAATGGGACCTTGTTAATTAAGCACTTAAAAATTATAATTATTCCCTTGCATTAGGTTTTTTTTTCCTTTTCTTTCCCACTGGATGGAGAAATTCATGGTAATTAGAAATTATGGATTCTTGTTAAATATATTTTTCATGAAGCAACACCAACAAGGTATCGTGGTGTAGTTGGTTATCACGTCAGTCTAACACACTGAAGGTCTCCGGTTCGAGTCCGGGCGACGCCAGAATCATTTTGGTTTTTAATTTTTGTCTGCAGAAGACAGCAAAGCGTGTATAATATTTATCCATTTTATGTTTTTGGCTAAAAAGAAGAGGAGGTTGAGGTTGAGGGTGATCTCATGATTTTAAGGTCCACCATACATTGTATCAATCGTTGTCAGATTGAGAAAGAACCAAATGGCTGATGGAAAGAGAGAGTAGCTTCTAAGAAATAAGAAATAGATTTGTATTACCTAACAACCAAAACCAAAAGCACTCAGCTATCTGCCAACTCACAACCAAACCAATCAAAAACCAAAATACACATAAATTGCAAAGCTGCTTCTTGCTTTACACACGCACTCTTCACATGCACTACACGTTTTGACCCTTCCCATTCTCCCTTTCGGCTTCAACCGCGTTCCACTTCCCTTCCTTTTCTGTTTCATTACTTGCTCCCAAATATCCTCCATTTCTCACTATCCTTCGTCAATTATCAAACACGGTATCGTTAAGTTTATAACCATCTCGTATTAGTACTAGTATTACTATATGAATTCAAACACAATTAACAGGAGAAAATCACTTGTCCCAAAAGTAAAATATCATTAAATTTGGAGAGAGTTCGTCTATTTGATTAATCCTAATTTTTTCTTTCCTTTGGAAAGGAGTAGGTGGCTCCTATATACTTATTAGTTGAGTTGACTTTGCAGTTGTCCAAGGAAAATAACTATTTTTGAAGTTAAGAAAAAATTGACTACGCCAAAACAACGTCATTTACGTTGAAATGTTGCAAGATTATACAGCAAGTTGTGACTTGTTTTTTGATTGTGATCACGAAAAACTTTTTTGCTGTACTGTTTCAAAAAATTAACATGTCCTAAAAAATAGTTTTGTCTATGGTGGGGTATTATTAGTGATGACAGAGGTGGTTGGATTGCTGGTTTTGTCCATCATGTTGCCATTTGTTCTGTGGTGGGTGCTGAGTTATGAGCTACGTATGAAGGGATGAAGCTTGCTTGGTCATTGGTTATTCGCGACCTTGTGGTGGAATGTGATAACACTTGGACCGTTAAGATGGTTTATGATGAGATTACTCCACAGGGGAGCAGGAGAGTTCTTGTTACTTTTAATAAGACAGTTGCTGGTGCTGCAATGGAATTGTCATATTGACCATGTATACAGAGAAGCAAATCATTCAGTAGATCACCTTGCTCAGTTGGCAACTCAGTTTCCTTTGGGACTTTATGTGCTTAACCAACCTCCTCCTTCTCTTGTTCCTTGGATGCTACATGATACTGGTGGGGTAGCTCTTGTTTTAAGTAGTTCTTTTTGAGCATTACCTCCCCTTATGTACCTGAAAAAAAATTAACAAGTCCCAGTTTTATTAAAATGAAAAGAAAAAAGCATAACTCTCAAAATATTAATGAACTTTTCACTAAAGAATGACAAGCTCATCATCGTCAACAAAAGAAGACAAGAAGTAAATAATGCCATCCGAGGTGAAAAAGATCAGTCTTTAAGAAGAATTAATGCATTTTCAGTCACTTTATCTAAATGCGTGAAGTGTGTCACTTAAAATGCACAAAAGCTTTCTTTTTATGAAAAGCAATGAACAAAACCAAGAGACACAAATGTACTCAACTTCCATTTTTATGCTTCTCCAATCTTTTATCACTTTTTATTGTTTTTACGTATTCCTTTTTATATATGCTAGTTTTTTAGAACGTGCATTGCACGTAGATACCCGTTATATAATTTTTTTTTATTTATTTTAAAAATTTATTATATGTATCAACTATACTGAAATTAACATTATACCTATAAAATAAATTAAAAGACATTACAAAACTATTCATAAACATTATATTTATATAAGTACCATTTTACTGAAACTGTTGTATCCTCTGATCTTCCGAAGGTAACGTTTGCTTTCTCTCAATTACCTCTAAAAAACCTATTTATAGTGAAATTTTAGATTAATTAGATTAATATTAGGATTTCTAATTGATTTAATATTCCTATTTAGTTAATTGATATTTAATATTCCCTAATGATTTATCTTAAAATAAATAATTTATAATCAACTAATAATTTTTTTTCTGATTCTTGTGTAATTTAACAATTAGGATTAATAAAAATGATTCAAAGGATTTTTATTTTTTATTTTTTCGTTCTTTAGTGTACTAATACATAGGTGTTGGTGTATTAAACATCTTCAAAATATTTTATATTATTATATCATATTTTAATTAAGGTATGGTCTCAATGTTAGCTATCCCAATATTTATTAAATTATATATTTTTATTAAATTATATTTCTAATCATAATAAAATTAAAAGTGATTAAATTATTCAATAAAATTAAAAATTATCTCATTATTAAAGAATAAATTCCTAATTAGAATAGGATTAGATTAAAATTATAATAATAATTATTAGAATAGAAAAATAAAAACAATATGGTCCCAACTTAGCTATTAAGACTAAATTATCCTTAATAATATTTTTTATAAATTAGAATACGTAGGGGTGTTTTGGAGACCAAATGTTCCCCATTCGTACTTTTATATATATTAGTTTTTTAGAACGTACGTTACACATAGATACCTGAAATAACCTATTAATTTATTTTTAAAAGAATTTTTATTTAAAATTTAATTGTAAATTTTCACCAATGAGAATTGAAGAAAAATAATATTTTATGCCGCGAACCGAATCGAAAACTGAATTTAAATAGTCTAACT
>CANUEX010037562.1:0-56896 GCA_948099535.1 Jatropha multifida
CCCAAACAATATAATCCACAATTAATCTACCAACCAAAATAATTAACTCATCAAATAATAAAATCATTCAACCAAATATTCTAAAATTAACAAACTAATTAATCAAAAATTTAACTAAATAAATTCTAAAAATAAAATTAGTACCCAATTATTCAGTCTAAAAAAAATCACAGATCGCGCGACAGAGAAGGAAAAGCTGCTGAAGCTGTAGCGCGACCAGGT
This sequence comes from Jatropha multifida, assembly GCA_948099535.1. Classification (NCBI taxonomy): domain Eukaryota; kingdom Viridiplantae; phylum Streptophyta; class Magnoliopsida; order Malpighiales; family Euphorbiaceae; genus Jatropha; species Jatropha multifida. Next base: position 223 of record CANUEX010037562.1, read on the forward strand.
GAGGCTGCTGGAGCTTGCTGGAAGTGGTGGCGCGACGAGAAGAGGAGCAGAACAGGGCTGGGTCGCACGTCAGAGGGAGGCAGAGAGGAGCTGATCGCGCGAGGAGGAGCTGGGTCGCGCAGAGAGAGAGGCAGAGTAGAGCTGCTGCTGCTGTGGCTGTCCGGCGACGCTGCAGGTGCTGGAAAGGAGGCGGCGGAGCTGTGATGGTGGCGCTGTAGAGAGAGACAGAAGCAGAACGACAGGGAAAGAGGAAGAGGAAGAAAGAAAGAAGAATAGGGAGGGCTGCTGTGGTTCGGCTGTGGCCGGTGGAGGCGCTGGAGGTGGCTGCTGGAGTGAGAAAGAAAGAGAGGGAGAGGGGCTGCTGAAGAAGGAGATGTCGCGCAGGCAAGGAAGAAGAAGAGAAGAAAAAGAAAGAAAAGAAAGAAAGAAAAAAAATAATAATAATAAAGTTTAAATTATTAAATAAAAACAAACCGTCCAAGTAGATTGTCGGTAAGAAAAAAATAGTAACGAACAGTATTTTTTAAAAATATTCGATTCGAGTCTAATTTTAATTAATTCGGTCCAATAAAAGAATAATTGGTCCGATTTTTATTCGATTAATTTGAGGGCGGATCAAAATGATTTTCAGTCCCGATAATATTACGTGGCATAATATTATTGGCTAATAATTTAACGATTAAATTTAAATGAAAATTATTTTGAAATAAAAATTTCAGGTATTATATAAACAATCAATATTATGCTAAAAAATTATTTCATTTTAATAAAAATTAATTGAAAATAATAATTATATGAAACAAAATAAAAAAAGAAAAAAAAATTGAAAAGAATATTATAACTTGAAAATTCAAAAGTCGCTAAACTTTATAATTAAAATATAATAAAATTTCAATAACGAAAATTAGTAAAAAATTTTACATTCATGTATAAATTTCTCAAAAAATATTAGTGTAAAGTTATTTAATATTGATCGTTCTAAAGAAAGAAATAAATTTAAGTAAAATAATAATTTCATTAAAGAGGTTTCAACAAATAATACTATTATTTTTTAAATTAAAATGAATTTATGATTGATTAATTATACAATATTTGATTTTTTCTCTTATGTTGATAATTTTATTAAATTTTTAGATTTTTTTTTATGTTTCATTATTATAACATGAGTATTAGTAATTTCGAATGACTAAAAAAAGACTCACTTTTTTAAAATTGATTAAAAAATCCTGAACTTTAGTTTTTTTAATAATTTTTTTTAATTTTTTAAATAGTTATATCTCGCAAATATATAGTCAGCAAGTAACATGTCATGTTCAGAGTTTCACCAACTGCCACATCAGTATAATAGTAACAATTAATGAATGGAGGACACAATTGTTAAAAAAAATTACTTTGCTGTATCAATTATAGCAATTATAAGAATCGACAAAAAATCAAATTTCTTTTAATCATTAGATCTAATCAAAATTAAATTAACTATAGTATTATCAGTAGCATTATTAATATGCCATAAATTATTACTATCATTATTAATTTATTATTAATATTTATAAAAATATTATATCCTAAATGCTTTCAAGTTAAAAAACACAATTATTTTCGAAATTGACTCAACTCGCTCCGTTTTCATATTTCGATAATAATATATTATTTTTTTTTATTAAATAATTAATTTACTGTTATATATTTAAGCATTTAAAATTATATTTTCAAGATATATATATATATAACTTGAAGATATTTTTTGTTTATTTAAGAAAAATAAAAAACAGTTTGCCTATACGATGGGATGAAGTAATTATTTGTTTATTTATTTATTCAAATGTAGGGAAGTTTGCTTAACGCTGACTATGCTGGAAATTACAAATGAGAGTTAAATTATTTTCAACAGCTGACACGTAATAAACTGGTAAACGGGACCCACTATTATCTCCATTCTATTCTAGCAGCTTACCACACGTGATCTACACCCGCTCTCCAGAGCGAATTACGAAAAAGGCCAATTTATATAATCATTTTCTTAAAAAAAATTAAATTTCTTTTCGATTAATGTTATTTAATCAAGGGTGATTTGTTTGAGTGGGAGGGACTCACATTAGATAAAAAATGGCTGAATACATGAATTTTAATTGAAAAATCTTATGGCCCTTCAATATTTAAAATAACATTGTGGCCGCTTAACATCAATTTTATAATAATTACGTATCGAAGTTGGATTGCACCAGCATGAAGAAAATGGTGGAGGTCTATAAAAACATCCTACATGACGTTTTTCTATACCATATCATCGTCTTCTTCAACAATTCATCTCTTTTTTTCGTTATTCTTCTCCTAATATACCTGTCCATCTGAAATTTAAGATTAAAAATCAATAGACAAACATTTCTATTCTCCTCAATTTTTAATCAAATCATTATTCTCCATTCCTCTGCCATATAATTTTCTTCATAACTTGATTACCCTTCCATTGCCCTTTTTCTTCTTTTTCTTTTATTTTTTTCAAAGTCTGTGCCAAAATCCTCGTTCTGCTTTAATTTTTTTCTCAAATCTCTTTTATTTATTTACACGAATGTTTGTTTATTTTTTATTTTTTTATCCGAATTTGTCCATAATCAGTCAAAGGAAAAAGTAAGTTTACACTTTAATTTTTTATTTTATTCATATTAAGTCTTACATGATAAAATTAGCCACTTTTGAATGTGTAATTGCTACGTCATCACATGTGCAGAACACAATTCTTTTTTTACAAAAATGCATAATTGTTACAAAAATTAATGTTGAAAGGGCCACAGTATCATTTTGAAAATTCAAGAATCATAAAGTTTTTCGGATAAAGTTCAGGCGATGATATATTCAGTTGATAAAAAACAAGTTAAAAGCCATAAGGAAAAAGAAACAATGAAAACAGGAAATGATAAGGTTTTAAAATTATTGAAATCCATCTTAAAAGTGTCAAACTTTTTGAATTATCTATATTATATATAGATATGAGAACACGAGAAAATAATGAAATTTTCGATATCGTCTTCAATTAAATTTAAAATATTTTAAAATAGCTTTAATAGTAACCAATTCAAAAATTATATTTTATTCTAAAAAGTGATTGGATGAGTGGTTAGATACTCTTCTCCATTAGATGAGGTTGAGAGTTTGATTTTATTCTTAGACTGACCTGGTGCGAGCACTTGATCCTGTTGGGATTGATCCAGTGGGCTCAGGATACCTATGGTTAAAAAAAAATTATATTTGATTATTTATCATTTCTAAAAATTATTTTTAAATAAATATATAATAAAAAATATTTTTTTATGGTTGTAGGAAAAATCGTGAGTTTATTTAGAAAAAATATAACGTTTATTAGATATAATCTTTTTATTATTACTTAATTAACTTATTTATTTATTTTAAATTTGCAACTTAAAACAATAGAGAAACAAAATATTTAAATAAATTCATATACTGATTCCTAACATGTAATTTTTATTTATTAATTTAAATTTTTTTTATCCATAAAAAACAAATTTAATTAAATTATAGCATTTTTAGAGTTCTTTTTGAAATTTAAATTAATAATTTTTTTAATATAATTTATTTCGTTGAGTTCTTCAAAGAGTTTTATTTTTAATAAAATTTTATTATTTATTATTTTTTTATTATTAAATTAATTTGTAACAACTATCATTTTAATTTAATTTAGTAAGAGATTTATATCCTGTTGCAATAGATAGATAGTCTACTATTTAAGCATTTTTAATTTTTTTAATATTTTTTTATATTCTAAATATGTTTGATTTGAAAGAAAATAGTATTTATAAAATTGAAAAAAAAAACTAAAAATATATATTTCTATTTTGGACATTTTTTGGGTTCAAGAATTTGTATTTATATTCAAATATTCTTTTTTCTAATATATAAGATAAATAATATTATTATTATAGCTAGAATGATTACTATTATTAATTCAGATTATCCTTTATTTTTTTTCTTTTACCTATAAGTAAAAAAAAATTATTATTTTTTATTTATATATATATATTGATTTGGATTAAGGGTAATAACTAGAGATTGAGTGATAACTTGATTTTCTTTTTGAATACTTATAAGAGTTTTAAAAATTTGTATTTATAAATCAGAAACAAAAGAATTAAGAATAGATATTGGATTGAATTTTATTTTGCAGACCACTTCATTATATAAAAATAGAATCACATACATAAAAAATAATATTGTAAATAGCTTATATGTTAAAATTTATTACAAATTAACCAATTATATTTATTTTAATATAAATAAAAATTTATACTTGAATATTATATAGATAAAAAATTAAAATAGTATAAAAATAAAAATATAACGAGCATTGTTAACATCCAACTCACATAATAAAAAAGACTAATAATAATAAAAGATGTTAAAAGGAAAAAAATTTTGATTGCTTTTTAAGAGTATGAGACCCCAAAATGCGTAATACATACTTTCAAAGCTAAATGTATGTATTACTCCAAAATATAAGTCATTTGAAGTTTTTATATAAAAATTTGGGAAGCAATTAATTCTTTTAAATTATAATAAAACTAAGCGTAATTGGTCCAATTATCTTCTATATGAAAATCAACACATTATTTATAAAAATATTTATTGTATCTAAGATAATATTAAAAAAAATTATTATTATTTTAAAATATTCAAAATGGCTTTTATTTTGAAATAAAATAATAAAAAAATAATTTGTATTTTAGTACAGATGGAGTATTAGAAAAACTAAATATTAAATATAATCCTCTAAATACAAAATACTAAAGGTATACGTAACTTGTGAACTTACTCCCAATTCATTAGCTACATTTTTGTAATAGTAATATTTTAAAAAATGAATAATTTGAAAAGAAAATTGTTGAAAATTTTTTAATCAGACGAAAAAGACTTAAAATAATGAATTAAAAATCAAATAATTTTTCATAATTTTGATTTCTGGTAAATGAAATAAAATAAAAATAACATCAACTCTCATGCTCTCCGCTCTACTGCTCTTTACAGATACTTTTTTCTCTCACACTGTCTCTGTCTCTGTCTCTCCCTGTCTCTCTACATGTAGACTTTAATATCTAATTTTTGACTTCTGTATGCATATAAAGTGTTAATATTTACTTCTTGATTGAAAGTGCAGTTATCCTTTGATTAAGGGCATCGCTTCAAAGGCAAGAAAAATATAAATATAAATAAAACTGAAAAAAAAAAGAGTGAAAAGCTAAATTAACAGTAATCACAGGCTCACCCTTCTCCCTCTAGGACTTCTGACCAGAGGAGAGTGATGATGATGTTCTTCTTCTACACTCATTAGCTTCTTCTCTTTGTCTGTCTCTTCTAGCAGATCTACTCTGTAGTACTCTCTTTCTCTCTTCGAATAAGATCTATCTGTTGAACACTCATTTATCCTTCCATGCACTGCTCTCTCTCTTTTGCTTGCAACATTTCTCTTTTTATTTTCTGAATCAAGGTAATCTCCTAATTTTCTTCTTTGTCTCTCTGTTTCTTGCACTGCAAAGAGTTTTCTACTTTGCATTTTCTCGGTAACCTGCAAACGGAAGGTCTGGATTTTATTCTCCTTTTTTCTTTTGTTTTTCCTTCAAAGTAAATTGCTAATTTTATTGAGCTGTAAGGCGAGAATGTATGGTTTCTTTCTTTCTGTTTGTTTCTTCCTATTTTCTTTTAATTAACTTTCGAAATCATCGGTTCTGCATTTTTATTAATTTTTGATTGCCAACTCAAATTTTGGTTGGTTACTCGGCTAATTTTTTTTTTTATTTTTTAATTTGGTGAAGTTAATTTCGGTTGATTGAGTTCGTTCGATAATGGCGTCAAAACAAGGATCAAAATCGAAGAGGTTAGGTTCGAGCAGTTCAAAAGGTGCCAATTCTCCTTCTTCTTCAACGACATCGTCTTCTAAACATTTTCTGGAAACCTCCATAGACGGTCAGAGCTCCCCTGCATCATCGTCTGCTCGAAGCAAGCCACAGTATTTTTACTCAGAAAGCATGCCTTTAGATGTGGAGAGATCCAAAGAAAATGTTACCGTTACAGTTCGTTTTCGTCCATTAAGGTCTGCATTTCACTTCCCTTTCTTGCCTTCTCTTGTTTTTCCTTAGTGAATTGGTTAGCCCGCGAGTGGTTTGTTCATCTCATATTTGGTCATGTAGTCCTAGGGAAATTCGTCAAGGGGAGGAGATTGCTTGGTATGCTGATGGAGAAACTATTGTCAGAAATGAACACAATCCAACAATCGCATATGCTTATGGTTAGTTGACGCTGCATTAGTAATTTGAGCTTAATGCTCCTCAAATTAATTCATATATAGCTAAAGTAAAATCAAATATGCTCTTCTATGTTCTGCTTGAAAAGTTTGTGAGACATCACAAAACAATTTTGAGATTAATGCCATATAAATGAACAGTTTATAGTAAAAGTCCAATTAAACTGCCGTAGCAGGTTCTAATTTATTTCAGTGCAAAATCACCATCCAATTTACCAATTTTCGAAGCTTCCAAATAGCACAGGATCTACTGTATGCTTGCACAAAATTGCATTGAAATTGGTGGATTTTGCTTATGTTGTACTATTATATCTTGCAAACTTATATTGAATTATGTTGAGTTTGGCTTTGGTTCTTACAATCAATCAAAAACTAGAAACTTGGTTGACAGTTGACCATTAAACATCCTTGCTCAATGGCATGTATTCCAAATTTTAGTTTCTGGGAGTGGCAGGGAACTCTTGCTTCTATTCCTAGTTTCTTCTAATAGAGAGCATACTTTTACGAGAAGGACGTAATAAAGCCTTTTATTTTCCAAATAAAATTACGTAGCATTTGCATAAGTTTAGCTTGTTTTTTCTGTTAACCTTTTTTGTTATTCGTTGTTGCCCTCAGCTGACATGTGAACCCTTTTTAAATAGTGATTAAATACCACTCAATACACTTAACTTATGTTATATTGACCTTTATTACTACTTTTTATTTTTATATATTTTTTTTAATTTTACTAACAATCATTCGTGCATAAAAATTTGGTTACCTGGTCTATCGAGGCTATTTCTCTAGTTGGTCATTCTTGTACATTTTAGGGAAGGAGTTTAAATTGTAGGGATATAGCTAAAGAAGTATCCTGTGATTCTTGTCTTTTCACTTCAGAGTCTATGACCAATTAAGAAACCGACATCTTCACACTATCAGTTGGTGTTAATGTGACACTGACATGGTAAACCCTTCATTTCCTTGTAGCATCATTAGTCTAGTGCCATCAGCTTGGACCAAGCACTACGCTTGTGGTGTTAGGCATTGGACCCATAATTGCTAACTGAATAAAATATAAACCCTTTTCCTTTTATAAAAAAAAAGGAAAAAAGAATAAAATTCACCAAACCTGAAGTGAAAAATGCAAAACCATAGGGTACTATTTTATACTTTCCCTTAAATCATAATGCCTACAGTTGTTAAAAGTCAACCTTGAGTTAAGTTTCTCTATAAATTCTAAGGAATACAATTATGTATACTGCTATTAGTTCACAAAAGTTGCTTTATTCTCCATTTTTCTCCTTTTGAAGATGTTAGAAATAAAGCATATTCATGTAGAACTTTTTCTTTATTTGTCACTATATATATACACTCAATTATTTATTTATTTTCTGACATTCCTAATAGATAGAGTATTTGGCCCTACAACTACAACTCGTCATGTCTATGATGTTGCTGCCCAGCATGTTGTCAGTAGTGCTATGGAAGGCATCAGCGGTTTGTGTGACAAACAGTCCTCTGCTTAGCAATTATGATTTTCTGCACTTTATTTTAGTTTGCAGTGTCTTAACTTATCAAAATCATATACTTTCAGGAACCATTTTTGCATATGGTGTAACAAGCAGTGGGAAAACTCACACTATGCATGTGAGATTCAGTAATAAATGCTACTTTTCTTTGAATTCACTTGTCATGCAAAAATCAATAATGATGCGATTTTTATTCCCTAAAGTTTTGCTTTTTAAATATTTTTGCCTTCTATTCCATGCCTGATCATTCTGAGGCTGCAACATAAGATGATATGAAGAGTTTGTATGATCATGTCTCATATTTTTGTATTTATTGTTGAGTCCCATGTTTAAGTGCAATCCACTGACCGATAGCAACTGCCAGCATCCTTAATTATGTCGTCTGCTGTGTGTTTGATTTACTAAGATTACGCAATACATTGACATTCACGATACACAAATGACAGGGTGATCAGAGGTCTCCTGGAATTATACCTTTGGCGGTGAAAGATGCTTTTAGTATTATTCAAGAGGTACTTAAATGGAACATGATTACTTGTCTAATTTTATCTGTCAGATCCATGTTTAATACTGCTCATCTATCCTTTTTCTGTGACTTAGACGCCGAACCGAGAGTTTCTTCTTCGTGTGTCATACTTAGAGATCTATAATGAGGTTAGCTTCTTCCAATTCTATCTCTCACAATGCCTTGTCCATCTTACCTTTCAGTGTTGATGTGAACTTGCCATTACTTCTTTTTCCTCTTTTGCGACTTCACTATCCTTTAGGATTTTCTCATTTCAGGTTGTTAATGACTTGTTGAATCCGGCAGGACAAAATTTAAGAATCAGAGAAGATGCTCAGGTACTTGTTTATTGATTTGTGATTTGTTTTCTGTGTGATCTTCGATGGATCACTATTTAGTCTGTGATTCACTATTTAGTTTGGGATACTGCTACAGTTGTTAAAACTCCATGATACAGAAATTTGTTACCGTCCATGGGCTTATTGTAGTTTGCTGGCTGCTTTACCTTTAATTTTTTTTTTTTTTAATTTAGACATCATAACTACTGATGAATTGGTGAACTAATACAATCCTAAAACACAGCATATTGCCAACAGCTATCATGGACATATTTATACAAATACATTTGACATTTCCCTTTGGCATGAATCCTCTCAACAAAGTTTATATGTGGCTATTCCCAAGTCCTGATAGGTGTGAACTTTATTGTTTGGTCTGGTTCTATGGCTTGATATTGAGGAAAGGTAGGCCAAAGAGATGACATTGACTTGTTTGTGTAACTCACAAGATTTGGGCATACAGTTGGGTTCTGTGTCTTCTTTGTTCATGAAAGGTTCCAGTTGGTGACACCATGCTCTCTGAATTATGCCTCTGATCTGTTATTTGCAGTTCCATGTGATCATGTTAGTACAAAGTTGGACATGCAAACTTTGTGTCTCAATCTTGAAGATGGTCTAAGCTGAGTCTGACTCTCAAATAAGATATTTTGCCGCTTATGAACCCTCTAAGTATTGAGCTTGAATCCTCTATATAACTTTATACCCAGACTTGTATTTGTTGAGAGGCCAGTGTCTCAGCTAGATGCAACTTTTTATGCTCAAAATCATATTATTGAAATTAAAAGCATAAGTTACACCATGCAGCTAGTTTTCATTGAATCACGTACAACCTGCTGAAGGTTTAACCTCACTTGTATCTGAATGACAGTGCTGAATCAAGAATGGATATGACTGCCTGCAACTAATTGTGAAGGATAATGGATACTCTTTGTGATCTTGCAGTTTAGGGCCTCAGTATGAGTTGGTTTATCAAATATTTAGCAAAGTTGCGGTAATGGTCATCATGATAATAAATAAGAAGTATATGATGAAAGAAGTTCTCAAGATGCTGCATAACAATGGTTAAGATGACAAGTCTCATCCTTCTTGATATCAAGTTCTTTACAAACCAACCTGCACCTGTGATAGGGAATCCTGTCTGTGTAATGACAGTGATGGCATGGCAACATTGATTGTAACCTTCAGTATCTGCCCAAATCTTGTGCTGCAAGTGCAACTATGATTGACTCTTTAGGCAGATTGGGAATTTCCAGATGCTTTAGTTTCACTTTTCTTTGTTTGGGTCATGTTTTGTTTGTTGGTTTGCAAACTTTTCTTAAGCTTACAAATGAAGTTTAGGCTCAGATTTTACGGGTGTGTTGTTTTCAATAGTCATTGGGTTTGGAGTGCCACAAGGTTGTGCTCTTTCTACCAGTGCTTGGCAGAGCTTTATTTTAGGCAGGCATTTAGTTATGTGTTTGTTGATCACTGCCATGGGAAAGATGCTGGATAAATTTTATAAGCTATTAATTGAGGCAACATTATGACCTAATGAACATTCATAGCATTTAAGCATCTTAGTAAAATCTGAATCCCAAATGTGCATCGCCCCCTCCATCCACATGCTATAAATAATAAGGAAAAGGAGAAAAGGAAAACGTGGACCTCAATATTTGCGCAAGTGATCATCATAAGTTTTGTTATTCATAGAAGACCAAGAAGGCATTAAAAATGGCCATGGAGCTTGATTTTATTGTTTCACCTGAGATTTTGGGGCCTAGTATTCTCCGAGTTACTAATTCTTTTTACTGAAATAGTCAGGAGAAGTTCTTCTCAACCAGCTGAATCTTGGTGTGAGGTTACGAATAGGCTTTTCTTTTTTACTTGTATATGCCAAAGCATGCAAAATTTCAATTCTTATTTGTAGAATTGTAATTCTTTTTTCCCGAATTGTTATTTTTTTCCCCAAATGATGTGACCAAATAATTTATCAAAACATCATCATTTATATTTTTGCGGAAGCATTTTTCATTAATAATAATAACGCTGCAGGGAACATTTGTTGAAGGAATAAAGGAAGAAGTTGTATTATCCCCTGCTCATGCACTTTCTCTCATAGCTGCTGGAGAAGGTAACTCTCATGTCATATCATATGGAGGGCTTTCACTTTTCACTTTTCGACATTATTACTTATCATTAATTGGCATGAGCATGCACTAAATCTGTGAAAAAACTGTTTACGAGATTAATACAAGCTATGTGATCCAAACAAGTTCGTCTTTGAAAAGAAAATTGAAGTATGGAACCACCATTCTAACTCAGAAGTGAGCATTTGGATGATTGAACACATTTCCGTACTAATCAAATCTTTGAAACCCTGTAAATAGGAACTGAATTTGAAATAAATACTTTAGAAACCAATCCAACATAATTTAATTTGGTTATTCGGTTACAACAATAATTATGCTTAATCCCAAACCAGTTGGGGTCCGCTATATGGATCCTTTGTTTCTGCTTGCTTTATCCATAACTAGGTCTGACTAATGTCAAGAAGTAGATCTTTTGAGACAACTTCCCTCCAAGCGGGTCTAAGTCTACCTCTACCCCTTTTAGCACCCTCTACCATAACATACTCACGAACTGGAGCATATGGTCTACATAGGACATGACCAGGCAATATGTTGTCCTATGTAGACCCCCTTGTGCTCCAGTTCATAAGTGTTCAGTTATTGATAAAAAATCACAATTTTAAGTTCTACATTGTTAATTAAAAAATAATTATGGGCTATGTATTATAAGAAAGTTTTGAATTTGCAGATACATGTAGATACATACATTATATATATATTCAATGGAAAAATTATTTATTTTGGTTACAATTTCTTGAGGTATCAAAATCTTGAAAGTTTATCAAAATATTAGCTGAACTAAAAACTGAAATTCTCCAAATTGAAATAACTGAATTATATTTTGTCGTTCAGTTCTGTTTTTTCATTTATAACCAAATATTGCTCCAGTCAGCACTATTCTCACTGTCATCTAAAAGTCTGAAGGGGTTTCGATGTTCTCAAAAACTCTCCTATTTTTCTCTCTGCAGGTAATCCACAGAGTGGCCAAGAAATGCCAAACCATATCTCCTTGTGTCTTGCCTAACACTGAGATCCTCTCTATCTGTAGTTTTTATGTCTGAAGCCAATTAATTCAAGAGATATATAGCCAAACACCAGATTGATTGCACCCATTACCTTGATTCTTACAAAGCAAACATTTACTAAACAAGTCATTCGCTCTTTCATCAGATAGTGTAATGTTAAACTCCATCTCCTAGATGGCTTCTCCAATACATTAGATCTCAAGTTTCAGAATGCTGATTATGAAGCATCCTGGAATCATTCAAAATATTTGATACACGTGTTTATAATGTAGCATACGTAAACAGATGGATAAGGTAGGTTCATATTATCCTCCATAATCTTCTATCCATGTATACTGTCCATTTCAGTTAGTCAGGCCCAATTCTCCACTCTTAACTTTGTACCCCTCTTAGGTAATCAAATTGAATCTTTATAAAATTAAAGAACCAGATCCTTAAGACATGAAATAGAAGAATAATTTAGTTGATCAAACTGAAAATTGAAAAGCATAATGCTTATACAAATAATTGTCAGAAGTTACAAAATCTCTTTCTGTCTGATTGGTGATTGGAATTTTCTATTTGCTACAGAACACAGGCATGTTGGGTCGACTAATTTTAATTTACTCAGCAGCCGGAGCCATACAATATTTACACTGGTAATGTTGCACTATCTTAATCAAAGAATGATGTAATGATAATTGATTGTTGCACGTGTAGCCCATATAGTACTATCAATGATCAATTATTTATGTTTCTGTGCATTAATTTCTTTGCTTTTTATCACTTCTAAAACTAAATTGATACAGACAATAGAGAGTAGTCCATATGGAGAAAATAGTGAGGGAGAAGCTGTAAATTTGTCTCAACTGGTAATTTCTATCACTTGTGTTCGTATACTGATTATTATTTACCTGATTACTTTCTAATTTGAACTTGGTCTTCTTGCTTGACTACCTTGTCTTTTATTGGTTTCTTTTACATGTACTCCCCTTGATGTCAGTGATAGTTTTTAACTTCTCCACATCTTACTTATACCTGCAGAACCTCATCGATCTGGCAGGTTCTGAAAGTTCAAAAGCTGAGACCACTGGTGTAAGACGGAAAGAAGGATCCTACATTAATAAGAGCCTGCTAACACTTGGAACTGTGAGGACTCATACACCTTTGTTGTTCATCATTAGATAAATAGTTGAGCATCTTCCATGTGATCGACCACCTACAATCTCACTGTTTTAAAGCAATTATATTAGTTGCAACGTTTTTGGACCCAAAACAGACTAGCCAATAACACTGGGATAAATAGGAACTGACTGCTGGTCCATTCTGGGTCTCCTTTATGACCTTCTATTAGTTAAAACCAGCATTGAATGAGCTTAATGGAGGGTTGAACTGGCACAAAACTAGTAAAAACTCTGTGATTCAACTGTTCAATACCTTTGCATTTAATTGACAATTTTGAGTTGAACCTACATCCTCACTTACAGCAAAGGCGAGATGCCACCTAGCTACTCAAGTCTTGGTTACTTCACTGTCAGGTTTTTTGTCACATTAAGCAATATAAATATAATAAATTGCATTCTCATTCATTTAAGAAATATAATCTCAGTTTCTTCAAAAAAAAAAGAAAAAAAGAAAAAAAGAAATATAACCTCAGTATTTAATAGATGTTAAGGACATAATTAAGTAATAATTATAAGATTTATGCAAAATGAAATTCCTTTTATATACGTTAATTGGAAATACAAAAATTAAAAGAACACTCATTTATTTGAAAAAATTTTGAACCTATAAATGTTAAAACTAAAATTATATTAATTATAGGGTTTAAAGGTTTCATAGTTCATTTTATGTGCATTGAAGAAAATTATTGAAGTGTACTTGTTTTTATTTTTTATATTATATCTGGAAGGGTAATTTAATGGCTGTTGAAAGTTATTATGAAAATTAAAGACTGATTATTTAACTTATTTATTTAAGTTGTTAGTTATACTAGATAAAATTTTTATGCTTTTAGCCTTTCGAATATTTATTCACTAATATTCAAAATTCTTTTTTTTTTAAATTTTATTTTATCAAAAATATTTAACAAGTAATTTATTATTATTCGGTTCAAAAATACTAGATAAAATTTATATGACCTTTGATTCTCTCCGTTCTTTTGTTCTATAACCACTCTAGATTTTAACATATTTTTTATTTGTCCAGCCTCTATTTTTTGTTTCAGAATTTAACAACAATAAGTTTAATATCAAAATAGTTGGACAAGCTTGTCACGAAGTGTGTATCTGTATGTATTTAAGTACCTTTATCATTTTTATTGATATTCTATTCTTTGTAATTGTTTCTCCTATATGAATTCACATAAAGCCTCAAATATGTGTAAGATGGGAAAGCAAAAGTGATTAAGCTGTTAAAATGACTAATTTATTGACGTATTTATGTCTATATTTCCTTGGCTCATGTTTCCAACTAGATTGGATTAAAGCTTGGTTGAGTTTTTTTAAAAATTTAAGTTGTTCGAAAGTTTATTTATAATTTTCAGGACTTTGTTTAAGATAATCTTATGCCTATCGTTCTATTGACTAGTGGGTCAAGATTTAAAAGTTAAATGTCTTGTCGTGCATATGTAACATGCACTCTCTCTGGTATCACACATAATTTTTTATTGGCATTTGCTTTAAATGATGATTGATGAACTATCATTTTTTTTTTCTAAATACAAATGTCACACAGAGTGCAATTCGTGTATTTAATAGTCTAGTGAATTACCACTCATAATTTCAAACTCTTTTACATCTGTATAGATAATTTATCATGGATTTGCTACTTATGATTTATATAGGTTATATCAAAGTTGACAGATGGGAGGGCTAGTCATATTCCATACCGGGACTCTAAACTGACCAGGCTTCTTCAGTCTTCATTAAGTGGTCATGGCCGTGTATCAGTATGTGTTAAATTTTCCTTTTTATATATCTGTTGTCATGATATGTGGCTTGTCACATTCTCCTACTTGCATAATTGCACTATATGAGTGCCACATTCTTCTAACTGGCTCCTTCTTGTCCATTTATCTATCTTTTAAACTTGTAGCTTATTTGCACTGTAACTCCTTCATCAAGCAATTCTGAAGAGACACATAATACTTTGAAATTTGCCCATCGTGCAAAACACATTGAAATTCAAGCAGCACAGAACAAGGTACTTTGCCTTTAGATTGTATGCATCTATAAATTGCTCTTGTTCGGAGAAATTTGAAATAATCATTCATTTGCAGATTATTGATGAGAAATCCCTTATCAAGAAGTATCAAAATGAGATACGCTGTTTGAAGGAAGAATTAGAACAATTGAAGAGGGGGATTGTGACAGTTCCGCAATTGAAGGATATGGTGGAAGATGATATTGTCCTCCTAAAACAAAAGGTAAACTTGTAGAGCCTGTTACTTCTATGTGAACTTACTGTTAATGGAGGCCTTTGTGACTCTAAAGTAATTTAAAAGCAAGAAGTACAGGAATCATTTATTAGAATCCATATAGGTTCTTAATTTCTGGCATTTTGATTCTTTATTGTGTTGGGCCAAGATTTCTTGTTGAATACTTTGTTCTATATACCTAACCAATTTGATAATTACGCTAAAAAATATACATAAAGAATCTTGCAATCCACTTTTTTCACATACAAACTTTCTGATTGTTTTGGGTGTGTAGGACGAGAGTTGTAGGTGATAATGTTATGCAAACTACTGTGAAAAAAGGAGTCAAAGGAATATAACCAAATTTACGTGGTTTGACATAAGTCTAATCCACAAACAATCTGCGATAAAATAATAAAAAACACAAGTATTAATAATAATAACCTCTGTCAAACAATAAGTACTACACACACACAATAATCTTATGGACCACACTGCTTGCAGCACTACTTGTACACTATATGCATAAATTTGTGGACTCACAATACAATGGCCAAACAACACTAAATTTATACTGGTTATTGGTCAGTCAAACACAAGGCAATAAGGATCCAAGTCCAACTTGGTTAAATTATTTCTATTCCAAATCTTACTTTTGTTATTAATTTTTCTTTTCCTTTTCCATGTCCAATTTGGCCTTGGACATACATACTTTTCCCTGGGCCAAATCCTATCCTTTTTTATTGTCTTGCATGGAATCATTTCATGCTGGCATCTAATGTTACTCCATCTAAAAGAGGCGTTCCTCACTCTTCCATGTACATCTCTACTGAATTTTGTCTCTCCACCATCCAACTTGTGAAAAGGTAAATGTGCAACATAGATTCCAACTGAAAATATGTCATGATATTGCTCAATATATTATTTTTGTTAGCTGTAAACCTTGCTTTCTTCTTATTCTTCTTGAGTTATTGCAAATGGTTTGATGTATTAATGTGATGTATAAAGCTAGAAGATGGTCAAGTCAAGTTGCAATCTAGATTGGAACAAGAAGAAGAAGCAAAAGCAGCTTTGTTGAGCAGAATACAACGCTTGACAAAGTTAATTTTGGTCTCCTCTAAAGCTTCACAATCATCAAGGTTTCCTCACCGGCCTGGTCCAAGGAGGCGACATTCCTTTGGAGAAGAAGAGGTATTATAAAAATTTGTATTAATTTTTTTTTAATTTCTTACTCTTTTGGACCATCACTTAATTGATCTGTCTACCTTTCTAATTTTTCACCTTCTAGATTATAAGAATGATGCCTGTTTTTTTTAGACATTCCTGTGTGTGAAGGTTCCCCCCCTTTCTCAACTCAATTTGATCTGATTATAGTTGGTTATTTGTAATATGCAGCTTGCATACCTACCATACAAAAGGCGAGACTTGATGTTGGATGATGAAAACATTGAGTTGTACGTTTCTATTGAAGGGAACAATGAAACCACGGATGATACAATTAAGGAGGAGAAGAAATCCCGGAAGCATGGATTGCTCAACTGGTTAAAGCTACGGGTATATATTTTTTGGATCTTCATAAGCAATGTTGTTGTTCTTGTTGAATCTTACTAGTTTATGCCAAATTTAATCCATTTGTTTCATGTGTACAAACAACAACCTCTGGGTTTGAAGCAGATTCTTATATATATAAGCTTTTGAGAACCTGAAGCCAAGGAAGCTGGAATCCTCTAACTGTTGACATGCAAAAATAACTGATTTCTAACAAACATAAAAATCGCCTCTTTATTTATTAATTGAGAAATAAAGAAAACTGGGGTTTGAATAAAATCTTTGCCCAAGGATAAGAGTTGTTATTTCTACTCCTCTGGTCCTGAAATTTAACAAGGGAGTGGGAGAACACCTTTTGTAATATTTTCTAATTCCTTTCTAAGCGCTTGTCCTGTTTGTATATCAGAACTGATTCTGTGCGTGTGTATGATATGTCTTGCTAGGTTAAGGTTTTCTTCTTGCTCTGTATTCTTGAATTGGGTTTCATTGGCATTTTCACTAGCTCAAATCGGCACTACCACACTGTTGTTATCAAAGAAAACAACTGGATTCTCTCAGGGTTGCCTCGTAACTTTTTGCAGTTTCCAAGTTGCTAGTTAAGATTTCAAATAGTGGATTCGACTCCAAGTACCTGGGATTTGGTCAGAAATTCACAGGATTCATTTACCTAAGTTGAAGAGGATACTTCAGTCCCACGCTACTTACCATCAGAAAAATATAATTTCTGAAACACATGCCAAAGTGCTTCCTGTGAATTTACCTTGAGCCAAAACAAAGTTTAGAAGAAACATAATGTAACACACTCAATTAACAAATGCATTAGATGTGGTTATAATGTAGAACCTTTCATGCTGAGCATTCATCCATGCAAGTTGATGGTATACTTTTCCTGGTCAATATCTTAATAGGATCTGCACCTTAGCATGATAGTTACTAATGGAGGGCCATTTCAATTCCTTCTTTTCATTTCACTTCACTTCACTTTGAAAGGGTAAACATAAACTTGCTTTTCAGTCATCTTTGCAGCTCATAGAAGCATACGGAATATGATCAACAGAAGGAATCATCAAAACAATGAAGTATATGTGACTTTTCTTCTGAAAAATTAAACCCTGTGATAAATTGGTGAATCTGCTGTTATTGACTCAAGATATTGGCTTCTATATGTGATTAAAAGTGCTTATTGGATATGCTTTTGAAAATATTGACACTTTTCAGTTGGTGTTGGTGTTCTTTTCTGTTTGCTTTATTTTTCTGGTCTCATTTACCCATATCAAATGCTTTGTGTCCTTCACCAGAAACGAGAAAGTGGGATGGGGACAAGTACCAGTGATAAATCAAGTGGAGTAAAATCTATTAGTACACCTTCAACACCCCAAGCTGAACATAGCAATTTTCATGCAGAATCCAGATTTTCAAATCCTTTACTTACAGACAGCTCTCTGTCCGCTGATCTTCCATCTGAGGTTCAACTGGATAGAGAAGTTCCTGATGAAAATTTCCTTGGTCAAGAAACTCCTTCGGTATGCTGATGGTCTTTTTAATTTGCTAATTAATATTTCTTTTGGATGAGGATGAATTAGGCATAGCCTATGGGCCTAAATTCCTGTGCCTTTTTTGTTTTCAAGACTAGCATAAAAACAAGTGATCGGATTGATCTTTTAAGAGAGCAGCAGAAGATTTTGTCTGGAGAGGTGGCACTTCATTCAAGTGCTTTGAAGCGATTGTCTGAGGAGGCTTCGAGGAATTCCCAAAAGGAACAGATTCATGTATTATGTTGTTTCCAATATCCAAATCCATCTTTCCATTAGCTTCTTTTGGCCTAGAAAATTCATCCTTTTGTGCTTTTTGTATTCAAGGTGGAGATGAAGAGGCTGAGAGATGAAATCAAGGCAAAGAATGAACAAATTGCTTTGCTGGAAAAGCAAATTACAGACTCCATCATGGCTTCAGAGAGCAAGATGGATAAATTGGAAATGTCCCAAGTAAGTTTAGCTTCATTTATGGGTTTCACAAACTGCTTGTCTATGTTTCTAAATCGATCTTTAAGCTGAGTTGTTTTTTGCTGCAGACAATTGCGGAACTGACAGCACAATTGAACGAGAAATCATTTGAACTTGAGGTGATCATATAAAATTTGATATGAGATATAATATGGGAACTGTTTGTTCTGCATGATAAGGATATTTTTCATGACCGGTTGATATTAAAATGACCTGAGCATGCTTAAATCTTAAGGTTATTTGGGAAATTACTGTTCCTCTGTCTGTGGTCATTTTAGGTATTAATTTCGAGTCACTAAAGTAGGATCAATTTATTGAAATTATTGAGTGATATGTATGTACATTATATGAATAATCTGTCATATATCCTGAAATGTTATGCATACAAAATGGAACAGCAAGAATTTCACAGGTTATTAGGAACTTCTCAGTCAATAATCCTTCCACATGTTCTCCTTTTAGCCATATGATTTTATTTATTTTATCTGATAAGTATTATCCTGTCTTTCCTCTTTCCAGGTTAAAGCTGCAGACAATCGGGTGATCCAGGAGCAGCTCAACCAAAAGGTCAAAATGCACCTTCACCAAATCTGAATTGTTTCTTTATCAGTTGAGAATAAGATGTAACTTGGCTTTTCCTTTCTATCAGATATGTGAATGTGAAGGATTGCAGGAAACAGTTGCCTCTTTGAAGCAGCAGCTCTCTGATGTGCTAGAGTTGAGAAATAATAGTCCTTTACCCAGTTCCTTACAGCAGTTTTCTGAATTAAAAAGTTTACAGGCAGAAAAGGAAATTGCAGTGACCAAAGATAGAAACGAAGATTTGCTTCAACAAGCTCAGGTTTGTTCTTAAGGTCATCAAGTGATTGTTAGTATGAAATTACATCATATCCTTTTGTGCTCTACCTGTTCTTTGGAGAAACTTTTTTGAGAAAGTAGCAAAAATAAGATAATCCTGTCATGTTCAGATCTTGTCAGAAACACAATCTACAGGGTCCATTTTTGTATCTTATCTGTAAAAGTGAAGTCTAGGGTGAGACTGGGTATTGTAGGTCCACTATCTCTAGGAAACATATTTGAGAAACCAAAGTGACACACTGGGTCGACTTTCTCTTCATGCTACAATTATCAAAAATCTAACCAGCCCATTCAATAACAATAAGGTTCCAAATTTTTTTTCAGCAATATCTACTTGGCTATCGTGCTGATCTAGGGACATATCTGGTTGGCAAGAATGTAAAATATATGGTATGCATATATTCTATTCTATATTTTTATGTTGTCTTTGAGGTCAGCCTTCCCCAAGTCCCATTATCTTGCGCTTACCTAGTTTCTTCATTGTATGCATTGAAGTGGTTTCTTTGGCTCAATCATGTCTCACCAAGAAATATGAGGTGAATGATCCTATGGATTTGTGGGAAACCATGCTCAAATTATGTGTAGAGGGGTTGGTGGGGAGATAAGATTTGGAGAATCCTCACATTATCTTTTGGAGAATACTTTATATAAAACCTAAAGTGTACTTCTGTTGATTTGTTGACCTAAACTTTCTTAAATTCCATTCTTCCATCAAAATAGAGAATAAAATAAATTTCCTATGACCTTTTTGTTCCTTGAGATGATTTACTGAGAAAGCCAATAGTTGATCTTTCTTTTCATCAATTATAGAACTAATTAACTAATTGCAAATAAAATTATTCAGTTTTAGTTTCTTCAAGTTTTCCTGTTACCGTAAATTATAATGATTGCCAGAACTCACATTTTCCATGGGAGAGAATTCTGGTGGAAATTAGTGTATAAGTTGTAAAAGCAACTTAGCAGTTTTATTTGCTGCATAACTTGATGTTTGTAGCTGATTTCTTGCTTTTCATCTGTCAGGTCGCTGAGATTGAAGAGCTGAAGCAAAAAGTTATTTCATTGACAGAATCAAAAGAACAACTAGAAATGCGGAATAAAAAATTGGCAGATGAAAGTTCTTATGCAAAAGGGCTAGCATCAGCTGCTGCTGTTGAGCTTAAGGCATTATCAGAAGAAGTTGCCAAGCTCATGAATCATAATGAGAGATTAGCCGCTGAGCTGGCAGCAGCTAAGAACTTACCTGCACAGCGTAGAACTAGTGGCTCAGTCCGGAATGGACGTAGAGAGAATAATCACATGAAACGCAGTGACCAAGTTGGCCCGACTTCAGAACTGAAGAAAGAGTTGGCTATAAGTCGAGAAAGAGAACTTCAATATGAAACTGCTCTCATGGAGAAAGATCAAAGAGAGGCCGAGCTTCAAAGGAAAGTCGAGGAATCCAAGCAAAGAGAAGCTTATCTTGAAAATGAACTAGCTAACATGTGGGTCCTTGTAGCAAAATTGAAAAAGGCGAATGGTGCCGACCCAGATAACTAAGAATCCTAAGAGTCAACAGAGGTTTCAAGAATTGATGGTTTTGGACTCTGAAGAAACAGGCAACGTCATTGAGCATCTTCTAATTCAATATCTGAAAGTTAGTGTGCTGAAATTTGTGTCGTGCATTACAAAGGGTTGTTTATGTATTGCAAATGACCTTTTTCTTTCTTTCCTTCTTTTTCCTTTTTCATCAAATGAGCCTATTGGCCTATTTTTCCTGTGCCTTCGTTTATTTAAGGTTTTCTAATGAGTCAATATTTGTATTAAGTATTCCTGGCGGTCTTATTGTGAATGCTTGATCATTTAATGGTTCGTATATAAAATGGCAGTGTAAAGAATTAGAGTATTCCCCTGTCCGAAAGATAATTAAAATGAAAAACATAACATTATGGTGTTTTATTTTTTTTCCATTTCGTTTTTATATACAGCGATTATTATACACTCTGAAATACTGGCAACAATTATAACAGTCTTAAGTCCATTAAAGAGCATTAGAGCTCACAAGGGGAAGAATATAAATTATTCTTAAATTATTACATAGATGGGAAAGGGTATTACAGCCCACAGGGGAAGGGTAGCTATTGAACCTGCGACCTAGGGGTCCTCAGGCATCACCCTTGTCGCTGGGACGAGATCATTTGCAGATAAACAATGGTGTTATCAAATGAGGAAAATGCATCATGAGGTTGAAAGTTCCTGCAAAAAATATTAGCTCTTTAGTGGATACTGGTTAAATTTCCATGTAGGTGAGCATCATTTTAAAACAAATGCAACTCTCATTTGGAGAAAGTGACAGGCAAAACCTGAAATACTCGACTACGTCTCAACTCTCAAGTGTGATGGGGCGAAATAATCTAAAATTATTTTCACTCTGATATCATTTGCAGGACAGAAAATTATCGACCATGGCAGTTTGGTTAAATGACTCGAACTCATTTTATTTTATGTCCAATTTTTATTTTAAAAATGAAAAATTTACTATGCATATAAGACCAGTTTTTCCAACTCTTCAACCTTCCATTGGATAGGTTATGTATTACACCATAATAAAAAAAAAAAAAAAAGAAATTCCTATATTCCACTGGTGCTGGTAACCATAATTTCCATTGTTAAATTAATTTCCCTTTTTTCATTGCAAATTATTGAAGCTTCTTTTCCCATTGTAATATGTAGGTTACGATATCTGATGGATACGTTTTAATTATATCGAGCCAAACTAGACCATTACTATGCCAAGTTTAGTAGCGCCATGTAGAAAAAGAAAACCGCTGGCTTAGATCACACATTGGAGGTAAGTCTTAGCCAGAGGCAGAGCCACTTGTTACTTTGCAGCTCCTGCATTCTAACCTACAGCTTTTCTTCTTTTTACTTTAACCGTTTGGTCATTAATTTAGATGTGAAAACTTTGTCCCCTTTAATTTAAATTTCTGATTTGGACTCTGGACATATCATGATATGTTATCATAATCTATTGCAAATGAGGCTTTGGTCCAATGATAATAACAAAGCTGAAGTCCAAATTGATTGTTCTAAGTTAAACCTGGACTATTTGGGCTTGTGGCAATTTTTCTAACTCCATTCTCACTTTCTTTATGCAATTTTTCCTTCTTTTCACTGTACAAAGCTCTCATTTGGAAGTTATGACATTTGATTTGCGGATATTATCAAAATTGTAACATTTGGTGTTCACTGCTGGTATCCTGATTCATCCATAAGAATGAAACTTTCAACCCTACTCAAGTGAGAATAGTATTAAACCACACTTATTCCAAAACTACTTGTTATCAAAATCATAACATCAAGTCTAAATCATCTGTTAATGATGAAACTGGATTTTTCATCCTATCCATGAAAAATTAAAAATTGACTTGAAACAAAAAAAAGTTGCTAAAGAATTGCAGCTAGATAATGAAAAACTATATATATATATATATATATATATTCATATTTTATAATTAATTTACATATCAAATATATATCTCGAGAGTGAGATTACATATAGCTATGTAAATATTACAAAGCTTCAAAAGAAAAAGGAAATGCAAAATATACCCAAAATGGCTATAACATTTCCCCGCGAATCCATCTGCTTTGTCATGGCTGCATGTAATGTCTTGCCTTTCAGGCGCCTTAGAGAAGAAGATATATCCATGCCAAATCTTTTCTTTTATAGAAAAGAAATGGAAACATCATCTATCCTACAACTCTCTATTATTGTTATATTATTATTAGTTAGTTAATTAACCTTCAACTAAAGTTATTTTGATCACTATTAAGGTTTGATTTGAGACCCCTCAACTGTAGAGATGATACCAATACCACTGAGCTAAACTCATTGGTTCCGGTATCTATTTTACCAACTCTCAGTTGATTTTAGAACTTTTTTTTACCGTCAACCTTATAGAACCCTAGCCTCAGCTCCAGGTCCAATTCCTCCTTTTTTGAGCTCATCGCCTCAACACCATCACCGTAGCCAACAACACCATCAGCATCCTTCTTCGACGCTTTAAAGAAAGGATCACTTATGGTTTTCTGAGAGTTACTAGAGTCTGCACCATTATTCTTCTTGACAAGATAAGGATGATACCTTGGAGAACCTCTGGCCTTCTGTTTGAGAACTCCATGAGGAGATCCGTTGAACTGGGTGGTTTGCACCACCGCCTGTTGTGCAACCACAGATGGTGATGGTGGTGGTGGTGGATTCTGGTGGAAGTTGGTGACCATCGCCATATTGACAGTAAGAAGATTAATGTTAGGGAAGTTTCTGTAGCGATGAGCGTTGTAGTGGCCAGCTAAAGCATGGCCATTTTCGTATTCTTTGGAGCATCGCTTGCAGACATATTTAGGTGCAAGACTAGTGGCGGTGTTAGAGTCATCGGAGCTTGAATCGGATTGCATGGTCGGGGGAATTTTAGGTGGAGGAGAGAAAGAGGAAAGTGAAGAAAGTTACGATATGTAGTGTTTGAAACGATGAAAACAAGGCAGGATAAAGGGGTAGAGATTTGGTTTGTTTGTTGGGTATATATAACAAGTGAAATGCATGTAAAGGTGCAATTTGCAAAGTGAGCTATATAAAGTAGTTTCTGAATTGAAAATGGTTTTATTTACATTGTTCAAAGTTAATTACCTTTTGTTTGCAACTACAATATTTTCTTTATGTAAAAAATATGTAACGCACCCTTCTTTTTTTTTTCTTTTTTCTTTTTACTACCTGAAATCATCAATTCTCGCACATACAACATTAATTCATATTCAGGTCAAAAATGGTATTCCCAGTAAAATTTACCCATAAAATAATTTCAAATTTAAACTTTTGATATTATTGGTAAAGTTCACCAAAGGATTTAGAAAAAAAAAATTATTTACTCGCGTGACTCAGCATTTTAGACTTTTCTAGCAACTGTCGATTGAGATGAAAATCCCTGATATGAGAAATGGACTAACATGAGATATATACTGAGGGATGAAAATTGTTCAATACACTGCTAAAATTTGAAAGTAGCACAAGAGTTGCATCTATCTAAATTTAAAGAAAACGAATTTCATATGATTATGAGAAAATGTGTTTATATGCTGAATTTATGAAATAGTTTTTCTGAAATAACGTATTTCTACGGTCGAGATTATTACGTGTATAAATACAACAGAGAAAAGATTTAAATATTCAAATTGATCAACTTTGAGATGCTATAGCAGTTAATTGCCAAATAACATAAGCAAAATATTGCATAAATCATCGGCTTTGTAGACCAACGAAAGGGATTAAAGCACTCCCTCTCAAATATTTAAAAAAAAAATATTCAAACTTAAATTTAAAATATCTAATTAAAGGACTCGCATGAACTACTTTGATATTAATGATTATTGCCAAACGGAGGCTTCATATCATCTAAAAACAAAAACAATGTGTTAAACCAATAGCTTTGATAGCTTGATATTTCAACGATATGAAACCACTTAATTATAAAAATCATTGTTGCAAAAGTTGTACCGACCACAGATGAGATGCATGCTATATACATATATATATACACACACGTTTGGTCCAAAATATTTAATGAATTAATTAAATATTTGATATATTCTTAATAATTCCATGATTAACTAATTTCAGCATTGCCAATGGAGGATCCATGAGATTGAGAGCTACGTCTAAAAATCAAAACTAAGTGGTAAAACTTTCGATAGAATAAATATATTATATTTTATTTAATTAGCATACAGATAATTTTTTATGAGACGATGTAATGCAATTTTTTGTTGTTATAATTTTTTTTATATAATTGGATTTTCTTGTTTAATAAACTAATTGTCATGATTAAAATATCAAATGCTATGAATCGTGTTCTATACTTAGCCTTAGCTATCTCCTCGCAAATTACTTTGTCTATATATAATTAAACAATTAATAGAGAGAGAATCACTAATCAATTGCCAAGAAGTAATCAATATATTTAATTATTTATCATACAACCAATAAATAGTTTATATCATTTAAAAAAAATCATCAATCTTTATTATCATTTTCTTTTCGAAATTCATGCATTAATGATTAAAATTTAGTAGGCATATGAAATTCGAAACCTAAAAAATTTTACTCGAATATTACCCAAGTTCGAGGGTAGAAATACATATATTAAAAAAACAAAATGCTGGGTCCATTGTAAATAAATATTTCTCTGTCCATTAGAGCTATTGACTAATGAGATATCAACTGAGAAATAAGAAAAGCAGAACTACTAATATTGTCTCTATATTGGTATAGGGAGCCACGTTCTTTAAAGGAACAATATGCCTCTATCCAAATGTCAGGTTTTTTTGTTGAAGAACAACCACTAGCCCAACCCATTGACCTAAGTGATGTCATTTTTATTTTTTATTTTTTGAAATATATACATATACTTAGCTTGATATCTAAGCCATGCGGAAGAGCGTTTGGATTTTGTATTAATGCACTGTCATAAACATACACATGTTGCCATAAATATTTTCCGTTTTCAAATGGCATTTGTCTCTTGCGCATGGCAGTCAAAATTATCATTTGTAAATAAATTACATGCCATGTGCAATTAACAAGATTTTAACGGGCCTAATCTATAATTTTACCTTGTAATAATTATTCTTATAACTTCTTAAATTTTACACGGGTTCTACCATAACCTTATAATTTTATATTTCATTTTTTAAAAATACAGTTTTTACTGAAATATAAAAGTTCAGGGCCATGATTGAACCTTTTGAAAGTTATTTTATTTTGGAAGGAAACATAGTTATTATTGAAATTTAAAAATATAATTCCACGATTGAATCCCGCAAAATTTAAGAGACCACGAGGAGAATCGATCAAATTCAGAGTCAAATTTATAAATTAAGCTAATTTTAAAAAGGAAAAAAGAAGAAAAGAAAAGGGACGTGTCACTCATATTTCTAATATATATGTATATACATTGTTTTTTTACTTATTTAATTAGTTGGAAAAATAACCAATAATTGAACCGTTATAACACATTTGAATCACATTATTTTCATGGGCTATAGTACCACATATATCTCTCCCTTACTTCATTCTCTTATACTAAAAGATTTTACTCACACTTGATTTCTTAAAATCTCACCTTACTATTAAGGGTTAGAGCCATTGATATATATATAATCTCCAAATGTGCTCAATCCATCTACCTTCATCCCCATGAGTTTAGAGCACTAAGACATATATCCATTTTTCTCTAAATCATTGATTTTATCTTAATATTACTAATTGCATAACCAACTATTAAACATGTTGTTTTTCTTTTCTTTTTTTGAGATTTTCAAATTTATTGTATATTGTAATTAGTTTATTCTATGTATTGAAAAAGTAAAAACAGCGTTCATTTTTATTGATATCTCTGATTACAAAATGAATGATTGAATACGCAGATCTTTTTTGGAATATTCAAATTTGTCGCATATTATAATAAGGTTATCTACTCATGGCTTAAAAAGTAGAGAAATGATTAATTTTGTCGTTATTACTAATTACATAACGAACTATTAACGAATAGGTAAATCTTCTTTGAAAGCTTAAATTTATCGTTCAAAAAGTAGAGAAATTATTGATTTTGTCATTATTACTAATTGCATAACGAACTATTAATGAAGAGGTAAATCTTCTTCAGAAGTTTAAGTTTGTCGTTATTATTAATTATATAACGAATTATTAATGAATAGGTAAATCTTCTTTGAAAGTTCAAGTTTGTCGTCTACTATAATTATTTTTTCCACGTGTGACTCAAAATGATGAATATCTTATAATCTTTGATTTTTTTTTAATAAATAGGTAAATTTTCTTTGAAAGTTCAAATTTGTCGTCTACTATAATTACGTTTTCTTTTTTTGCTCATGCGACTCAAAAATTGATGAGTTCTTTATAATCTTTATCTTTATTTTTGAATTGATTATTAAATAAATAAATCTTTTAAAATTTTCAAATTATTAGTACTTTTTATTCACAAGAGACCAAATGGTTTAGATTAACATTGTTTACTACATATCAAAAATTGTTAATCCTCTCCTTTCTAATAACTTTTATGAGGGAGAGAAACAAGTCCCATTGATTTCTCCCTCATTTAGTCACTTCTCTTTAACATAAGAGTTTACTCACATATATCCTAACAAACCATATGGCGCTTTGTAGTCATCAAATGGCTCAAACCACATCTTTACTCCCATGACTTGTCACAATTTAATGTTACGTCCCTTTAAAAAAACTATTAAATTTGTTTAAATTATGATTAATTCTTGAGTAAATTGATTGTATTACCCTTAATTTAATATTAATTTTCTAAGAAAATCATTAAATTAAAATAATAATTATTGATCCTATATAATAATATATTCTCTAATATGATAAGTGTTATAGAATGGACATAATAACATATTCTTTTTTCTCGAAATTATTAATTTTTTTTGTTATACTAATTGTATAATGAACTAAATCTTCATTTGAATTTTCAATTAGTGATGAGTTTAACCTAACCATTAATTATTTAATTGATCATTAAATAAATAAAACGTTTCAATATTTTCAAATTCATCATATATTATAATAAATTTACCCATGTGTAGTTAATAAATGAATTATATTTTTCAAAAAAATCAAAAGAAAAAAACATACTATCAGTCTATTATGCTCTACACTTGCATGGTGACCAGGTTCTCTAAAGGAACAATGTGCTTATCCAAATGTCAAGTTTTTCAGTTGAAAATAACACTACCAACCAATGATGTAATATTTATTAATTTTTAATATATATATATATATAGCTTGGATTTTGTATTAATGCATTCTTACCGGACATCCAAATGTTGCTCTCAATGTTATATTTAGCTGTATGAGTGAAGCTTATGCAATATGAATGAACCTCGTCAACACAAACGTAATTAATTTAATTTTCTTTCCATTTTAAAACTTCGATAGGAAAATGAAATTTCATAATTACCTCATAAAAACAGTACAGTGTCTTATTAACAATTAAAATAATTTATAAAGAGATAAAAAAATTGAATAAATTCATTTTAAAACTTCAAAAAGAGCAAACTCGTGAATTTTGACATCACATGCCAACCAGAACTTTAAGGCAATCAATTATATATCCTTCTCACTAATTGTGTATATATAAATTAAAAAACCACATGAGTTTATTATAGTAATTAATTGTCCGATTAATGGTTTATTAAATAAACATTTTAAAGAATTTCATATTTTTATCATAAAATTGTCTGTATAGCATTACTTACTATTGAATTTATCAAAGAAACAAACTTTGATGATCATTAAAAATATTGTAAAATTTTATCATTTTCTAATTTCATAATTAATTATTGAATATATAAATCTTTTTCTTTATTTTTATATTTTTTCACGATTGTCGTCAAGCTACTTTTATTTATAAGAGCAATCTCGTTTTGAAATACATAACCACCGGCTTCATAAGCACTCTTATTACAATCATTTTTTTAAGCGTTGAGTTCCATGAAGACTAACAAACAAAGAAATGCAGAAGGTTCAAACACGTAAATACTAATTCAAATTCCAAATATTTCCATAAAATCCTTTTCATCCTATGAACAGTAATTGCTTCATAGAAGATTTGAAATACACCCCCAATACATTAGTTTGCAAAAAACGAAGTATACATGCTAGAACTGAACTTCCATAGCTCTCTATGGTCCTCTAAATTAGCACCAACCAAGAAACAAGAAAGATAAAAGCAAAAATATATTAAATATGCCTCATATCCCAAACAAATAAAAAGAGGCAAAAGGAACACCAACTCAAAACCCTAGCTTCAATTCCAAGTCCAAACACTCTTTCCTCTTCAAACTAAGGTCAAGATCAACACCAGAGGAGTTTTTCTCTTCTCCTTCTCCTTCCT
The DNA here is from genome assembly GCA_948099535.1 of Jatropha multifida. Lineage (NCBI taxonomy): Eukaryota > Viridiplantae > Streptophyta > Magnoliopsida > Malpighiales > Euphorbiaceae > Jatropha > Jatropha multifida. The sequence continues at coordinate 29,776 of CANUEX010037562.1, forward strand.
TGAGTTGATGCACTAGTTTCAGTTCTCCTAATAAATTCTTCGTAAGAAGCTTTCGACGAGTCTCTTCCTCAACTGGTTTTTGATAAGGATGATATGCTTTTTTTACCTTAGACTGATCAACTGGGTTTTGAGCACCTTTTCCTTTCTTGGTCTGGGATCCATCAGCTTGCATGTTCAACCCCGGCGAGGTTCCTGACGACGGATGTTGGCCGGAGAAATTAGATCCAGTCAAAGCCAGATCATCGTCGTCGTCGTCGTCGTCGGGAAGAGGATGATTTAGGACTGCTCCTAAAATATTAGGAATGTTTTTCCTAAGTGATCTCTCATATTGGTGGGCATTTTGGTGCCCACCTAAGGCTTGACCAGAAGGAAAAACCCTGAAACAAATAGTACATACATAACATCTAGGAGCAGAAGAAGCTGTAGTATCACCAGAGCTTGAGTCTCCATCCATAATGATAAGAATTGAAGAGAAAAGTTAATGGAAGCAAGTTGTTGAAGACAAGGGAAATTCTCTGTGGGAAAGAAAAATAGAAGAGAGTTGATAGAGTTGAAGAATATAATTATGGCAGTGAACGCAATACAATAATTATAAATTGGAACAAATGACAGGTTATTTTTGCAATATATATAAAGGAACAAAATAAAGTCATTTTAGTAACGTTTTTATTTTACAACTAGGCATGGCTAAAAATTAGGAAAAAGACAAGAATTATATTGTTGTGTGGGGTTTTACTAGTAGTAAAAATTAATTTATAATTGATCGATAATTGTTAAAAAAATATATAATAAGTAATAGTTAATTGTAAAATTTTGTCATATATATAGAGAGAGATATCAATAATATACATGTAATAAAAGGTATTTTTTTTATATAAATTGAGAGGAAAAAATAACAAAATATACAAAGAAACTTAAAAATCACCCTCCATATGACTTTTATTAATTTAATTGTATATTTATTTTGATTTTTTTAAATTACCATTAGTTTTTTTATTTCAAATTTACTTTTATTCATAAATTTACATTAAACTTTGTCTCAATTAAATAAATATTAATTAAAGGGTAAATTTAGTTAATTATATTTTTTTTTTAGAATTGAGATCATTTAATTATTCCTTTCATTCTATTTTAAGTATCCATTTAAAAATATTAACTACAATTAAAGAAATAATGTGAAATGATTGATACGGCTTTAATTTTACTAAAATGCTTTTCAATAAGAAACAATTTAATGAACTGATTTCGCAAAAGAGATTGAAAAAAGAAAAAAAAAATTAAATGCATTTACTTGAAAATACTTGTATAAATATTATTTAAATTTTAAAAAATTTATTTGCTAAATGGATTCTTAATCTGAGATGGAGGGAGTATTTCTTAATTTTTATAAAAAGTGAAAAATTCTCAAATTTAATGCGACCGAGAGCATACTAATTAATAACGAAATTACTTGTTTAAATCAGATCCAGAGACTAAATCAATGACATTAAAAATTTTTTAAAAAATATTTCAATTGTATTATTTTTTTTTAATGATTTGGTTGATATGTGAAGTTTTGTACTCGCTCTAGATATAATTTTTGGAATTAATAAAGCTAGTATTGTTATGCATAAACAGTCAACCCATACTCAACCTTTGCTGTCAAACGGTGGGTCCCATGTCTTGCATGGCCGCAACGTCTCATCAACCAATTACACTTAATTAGAGTGTACTGTACAGTTCAAATTCCAGTCGCTGAAGCTAATTAACCAGAGAAATACAAATTGCCAAAATAATAATAATTAAGCATACATTGAAACAAAACGAAGTACTCAATTCTTCTATCAAAAGCCTTTCACGTGATTTGGGTGTTCTTCATTTTGTCATTAAGCTCTAATTAATCTCTAATTATATAAATAATATATGTATCCGCATACTGAAGTGGATCAATAGGGTAAAATTTTTATATTTGACAGTCTATAATAGAATTAGTGTATATGTCCTGCACCCATCGCTCCAGCCAAGGAGGTTCAAGAAGCTCTCGTTCCTTGCTGAAGCTAAAGATTTAAAAATCAAGCCATGGAAATGTCATATGTAGCCATTAACATAATCACACAGTTAATATGTCCAATCTAATCACAATCTGGTAATTTACCATTTACATTAAGATTTAAGATATACATACTAAATATATAATATATCTATTCTGTTATTTATGATATTTTTTCCATTTTGTAGACATTTTAGGACATTATGTCTAGATAAGATATCCCTACCATAATTTGCTCATCTTCATTATAAAAATTAGTGGAAGAGTAATTTAGTTAATTGCCCTTATTTTTTTCTAAAATGGAGATTTTCTTAATTCTTATATATAAAAAGTTAAATTCTCTTTTAGTTATTAATATGGCTTGTCATCAATTATTTCATTTGATTAATTAATATTTAATATCAATATAAGAATATATTAGAAAAAATGTGGATAAAAAATGAATAAAAAAAATCATATACTTCAACTTTTTTTTTCTTTTTTTTTTTTACAATTTTGAACAATACTTTTAATCATATTAATCAGTACCTTGTGACTTGTACTAATTTATTTTTACAATTCATTACTTTTTCATTCACTGAATAAATTTTTCACTATATAAGAATAATCAATTTATTTCTATGAAAAATAAAAATAATTCTAATTTTATAGGATGGATGAAGTATTAAGAATAAGGAAAATAAAAATAATTAAGAGCTATATAAAATGAAGACAACAAACACTATTATATTTTATTAATTACTCCTTACTTATCATTACATTACAAAATTAAAACTTAAAAGCTTAGGAAGATAACTATACCATATTGCCTTATAATATATATATATATATATAATATTTGATTAATGATAAGAAAACATTATCCATTTGTTATTTGTATTTAGAGCTTCAAAGTCAGGTCCAATTGTTTCTCAAAGGTGACTTTCTCCTTTCCCTTGTCACCATTATCAGTCCATGCATGATCTCCCTCATCATTACCATCATCCTCGTCGAAGTCGTAATCGTGGTCGTCGTCGTCATCGTCATCGTCGTCATCAGTATCAGTATCAGTATCAGTATCATCATCATCATCTTCCTCGTCTTTCTCATAATCAGCCTCCCATTCCATCGTCATCTTCTCCTTGTCTGGAATCTTGACATGACACTCATTATTAAGATTAATTTGTTGTCCAGAAACCATATTAGAAGCAGAAAAAGGAGAAACAAAGTTAGGAGATGCTAAAAAGCTTTGAAAAGCGAGAAATTTCTGCAACTCTGATAAAGAAGCAATTTCGCTGTTGTTTTCTATAACATTACTAACACTAGGGCAACTTAGCATGTCAAAGCGAAAACCGAAATGGGCATTCCGGGGAATGCGGATTCCGTCTTCAGATGGTGGCAGTGGTGGTGGAGCAACCCTAATTGGTCGAGGCTTCAGAGCACGAGCAGACGAGAAAAGGGTGGATTTGCGTTTTCCATAAGCGCGGGCTTGAGCTTTAAGCTTCCGATATTGGATAAATCTTTTACGCAATGCATTGCGTTCTTTGCGATGAGCTTTTTGATGGCTACGTAAAGATTGAGAGGAAGGGAAGCCTTTTGAGCAGTGGGGGCAATGGAACCTGAAAAGAGAACCCAAAGACTTTGGATTTCGAAGTGATGGTGAGTTTGAGCTCTCACAAGAACTGGGTTGGCTCTGGCTTTGCATGATGAGAAAGAAAAAGAGAAACAGAACCCGAAAGAGAGATTAGTAACTCACAAGATATAGAGAGAGAGAGAGAGGGAGAGAGGCTTGGTGTGGCTTCAGTGGCTGAGGGAGAAGGCTATTTATCATGAGTTGTTTGGTGTTGAGCTTAATTAATTAGTGATTTAAAGTTAATTTTTTGGGTAGGGATTTTACCATTGCTGGTAACGTTTCCTGAAATTATTCACTTACCAATACGGCGAAACTAATTTTCAAAAAATATAAAATAAACAATAAGGGCAGAACTAGAAATATATAAAAGAAAAAAGAAAAAGAAGAATTGAAAGTAGATTTATAAATATAAATAAAAATTATTGGGAAAAAAATTGAAATTTTGAAATGTCTTCATGTTGCTTCGCTCCTAATACTAAGTGAATTAAAATTTAATGTAGTATGCATATAAAAAAAAAAGAATTACCACTATTCACTCATAATTAAAAATATAAATTATTCTTTAATTTTCATTTAGCTTTCAATTAGCTGTAAACCAAAAATTCAATAATTAAGTAATTAATAAAATGGGAGGTTTAAAGTTGGAATCTAACAGCTTCCCATTCATAAAAAAATAATAAATTAATTAATTAAATTTAAATGGCTCATCGATACTACACACTAAAGCCATTATCAAAAAAATGAAAATTAATTTGAATAGATCTTATATTGAAAATGTAGTTTAGGGTTGGAATAGAAGTGGGGAGGGGGAATGAGACTTGTACATAGTGCACGCATTTTTGAAGTGAAAAATGAGACCCGTGTGGGAAGATGAGTGAGATTCTAACTAGGGTTAAAAGAATTTGCTTTCTAGATTTACAAATGGAATATTTTTTAACCCTAGTTAAATTGTTTTGTCTTCATTTTTATTACAGGTTAGTTGACTGTAGTTTAATGTTTTATCCATTGCAAGCTATACATAGCTACATGTAGCCTTCCTCTGCACTCACCAAATTAGTAAATATATTTATAATGGAAAGAATTCAAATTAAAAATTTTTCACTCCTCACATAAGTGTTTGAAATTTCTCGCTTCTCACATAAAAGAATGAACGCAGAGAATTAATGAATTGTAAAATGTGTATATAAAATTATTAAAAAAAAGAATCAATGAAAATGAATATAGAGAAAATAATTAAATTGCAAATTATCCCTAATAATTTAGATAAAATTACAAAAATATATGTAGTGTGACAAGCTGTTGATGTTTCATACTTATCCAATATTTGTAGTGTGACAAGCTGTCAATTTAACGTTAACCTAATATGGTAAAATTAAGTCTCGTTTGAACAATAATAAACATATATACTATAATATATAGACAAATTGCTGGGCTTTTTGTCATTTTACATACTAAAAAGAGTAAGATCTGAACATTTATAGTTGTAGACAACAACTCTGTCTCGATTTCCGAGTTATGGTAGGTGGACCAAAACGACTCAGTTTTTTTTGTCTAATTCTTTCTTTTTATAGGTCAACTTATATAATTCCCACTATTATCAACGCTAACTTTATAATATTTATGAATATTTCAAATCGAACCAACATGATAAAAATCAATCAAAACTGGCCAAACCAATTGGTTTGGTTCGTTTAGATGTTAATTTCTGTTGTTAAAAAATTTCTCTTGTTCGGTCTATTTTTTGGCATTAGTTCGGTTCCGTTCAACCGTTTGCTAATCTCCAATTATTGTTTATGAAACTTTTTATATGAATATCATTATTAACTTGAGTATTCAAATATACACAAAAGCTAAAAAAGAAAAAATATTTTTTACGTAGATAAGAAAGAATCATTTTATAACCTACTCCAAAAAGGAGTATTAATGGGTTGCTAATGCCCTTGAGAATGGAGAGCCACGTGTCCTCTGAGGCAAACCAAATGTAAGGTGGTAGTTTTAATGGTGAAACTAAAATGTCAGTTTCTTTCTACTTTCTATCCCAATAGGATGAACTCATACAGAAAAAGAGAGCCATGCAATTGAAAGCCCTTTTTCTTTCTTGGATTTTTCACTCATTTTCCATATCCATCCAAAAATGCAAATATCTCTCTCTTAGACCTCCATATCCTAAATTTTTTAAGGAAAATGAGATAATATTTAAAACTGGACAGTAATAAAGTGTAAACTGTTACACATAACATAGGCAATCAGTCAAATATGCTTTGTCCGGTTGAAAATGTAATTATCTCTGTTACAAAAATACTTGATATTTCTACTTCCGGTTGAAAATATACAGAGTAAGTCTTAAATTCAAATTATGTCTGTTACAAAAATTATGACTAATTTAATTAATATTATTTAACGAAAAAAACTGTCTCCTGTTAAACATAACATCAAGAGTATATAAATATTTCTCGTCAAACCACCAATAATCAATTGTTTCAATCCCATTAATGTCGCAGAGGAGAGCCAGAACTAAGGCTAAGCCCAACTTGATTTTGGATTCGATATGAATCCAGTTGTCCAACACGATTGCAACTGAAGTCTTAATGAATTACCAAAACAATAAGCTGCACTCGATTCAATATGATTTAAACCCTACAATCCCAATTCATTTTTTATTCCAACTCAACTTGGTCAGCACTACTGAGCACATTAGTTGAGCATATGTTGATTTAAGATGAAATGGTAGCAAAAATAATGATGAAAATTGTCTTTTAACAGTTGAATAAGACATCATATTGCTCAATACATAGCTTCCCTACAACTCTTAGAATATAGAAATGTGGCTCTTTTCGGTATCTAGTTGTTGAATATGCCGCAAATAGTGTATCATTTTTTCTAATATAACTTGTTATTTCCTTACCAATCAACCAGAATCATCTTCCATTTGCGTTGAAGATGATCGCTGAAGGCAGTTTGGGAACTTAAAGGGTAGGGTAATCAGAGGCTTGTTATCAGAAAATCCTTTGAATGCCAATCCAAAACTGTATCCCAGTCCAATAGCAACTGGAACAGCAACAGCATTGCCAATTTGTATGTACCTGCAAATCGAAAGGAACTGAAAGTGAATAACAGAGTATAAAATGTGAACTACATCTAAGTAAGACGATCCAATGATATTACATTTATTGTGCAAATTATTCAGTCTCGCCAATGATATAAATAATATTGCAAAATGCATAAATAAATTCAAATTTTAAGCATAAGAAAAGTTAATCCATATATAGATTCATCCTATTTGAATTTTTATGGTAAATGCACAAATAAATTCAAATTTTAAGCATAAGAAAAGTTAATCCACATATAGATTCATCATATTTGGATTTCTATGGTAAATGCATAAATAAATTCAAATTTTAAGCATGAGAAAAGTTAATTCATATACAGATTCGTCCTATTTGGATTTCTATCATATCCTTTTGGGTGTTAAGGGAAGTACAGGAAAGTTAACAATCACAAGAAAAAAATAAAGAACGTAAGATGGCTTTGCTGAATAAAATCCCCAGGCCAATTCCCTAATGTAGAACAATCATACCACACAAACTTGAGGATGAGCCTATGTATACAAGAAACACTGACCTCTCCTTCACAGGTCCATATAACTGATAGCAGTCGGGGAAACCTTGTAATCTTGCATTTTCACGAATTGTGAGTACTCGATCTTGCACAGGATGAAGAACCACCTAGCATAATAATTTCTTTTAGACATACCAATCTAAGAGGACATACACATGAAACAGCATAAGATATGTATAATATGTTGAATATTGAAACCTGATTGTGAGGTTCTGCCCTTGTCACAACAGTGGCAACAACTTCGTCCCACCACAAACGACCAAAAGGCCTACATTTAATTGATATATAAGAATCTACACAAGAAACCATCCAAGCAGAGCTGAAATGTATATAAAGTATAAGTACTAACTTTTGAGAAGTCCCACGAACAAACGACATTGCATAATCAGGAACCTATAAATATAATTCAAAAATGAGAAAAAAATCCTGGAGAAGAAAAAATTAGGAGATGCACAAGGATATGATATTTTACCAAGGGCTTGCCGGATGGAAGCATAACTCTTTCTATTGATGGATCCCATTCCACCTTGTTATCTGAACCAACCAAGACACCCGGTAGATCCCTGAAATTTGCACCCTAGGAAAAGAGAGGCAAAGTAAAGAACCATGGAAGAAATGCCAGGAAAGATCTGTATGTAACCATTCATGTGGATTAAGAATAAACAAATTAGAGAAACCTTCTTCTTGGGAATGCGGCACACTCGTTGATAATCATCAATGTTCAAATTTAGAGGTCGATGATCATACAACATTCGAGGACGTGATACATTTTGAGTAGCAGCAGTTGTATAACCTACTAGGTCTGCATTCAGAACAATTTGTTATTAAGAAGATGATATCACAAACCAAAATGCAAGTATGCAAGAATTCTGTCACTGTTTCTATAAGAATATTCATCATCTTATCTCTGGAAAAAAAATGGCCATTTGAACATCTAACTATTGCAGAATATGAAGACGGGCATGGCTGACTTGTAATTTATCTACTAGATCCAAGTCCGCAAGATAATTTTTGGTCAGCTATATTGGTTAGGCAACATATGAACAAAGGAAAAACCTAAACCTCAATCCCTTTGAACTCTACTCACTTTTATGTAGAATCTGAAGCACCCTTGTTCAAGAATGACATTTAAATATATATTTTTTTTTTCAAAATTTTTAAAATACCCAATTCTCAAATGAAAGTAGCATTTTAGATATTAACTTAAGAAAAAAAAAAGCAAACACTTCACCTTTTTAACAAAAGAAAAGTCCAAAGCTAAATGCAACTTGAAAGCCCCTAAGCATAAGCATTAACTAGTAACTACCAACAAAAAGCCTAATGAGAGAGACGAAAATGACTGAAGAAGATAAAAATGCACATGAAAAGTATGCCTTCTCAAAGTCTAGTGGCTGCTCATGGTGAAAATTTAGAACCAAACTAACCAGAAGCATTAAGACAAGATTACCATTTCTTTTCAATCTGATGTATCTTTGAAACTCTGTTCGTGCAGTTGTCCCATACTTTCTTTCATCTTGACTCTCATCATTTGTCACCTAAGATGACCAAGAGGATACTTCTGTGTTAGGAATTCACAGCTCACAATATTTTCTTTTCCAACAAAGAGACAAAGTAATCAATATCACAAGTAAGATTCTTACTTGCGGAAGATCCGATATTGCATCTCCTAGATAAAGAGCCTTTTCCAATTTACAAGGATGGTTTTTGTCATAGGCAACAGCAATTTCCTAGATTCATGGTAAAATCACCATGTGAATATTTTATAGAGCCAATAACAATGCTTAATTTTGGCATCATATATACCTCAAATTCATTTGGAATACCTCCTTTTGCAACAACTTCATGTGTTGGTAATGGATACTGGGGCAAGCTCTGAAATTCATATCAAGATCAGTAAGACTTGTATTTTGTAGCATTAGAACGAAATTCAGAAATAGACTTGCCTGCAATGGATGAGAACCCCACAAGAAGACCCGCATTCGAAATTGTGGAAGACCATATGATCCAGCAGCCATTATTCCTAGTCGAGTCTGATAGTTCATATTAATAAGACGACCAAGGGCATAACGCCCCAGGAAGCCACCAGCAAACCTTAAAATATCTACAACATTTTCCATAAGAACATACTTAGGCTTTAAATACTCAACAATATCCATGTACACCACCAGTTGATGGTTCTTGGGATCATCCAAGGGAGCATTTGAATTTCTAAACCGGTTAAAGCCACTGATCCCCTGACATGGGGGGCCTCCGCATATGAAATCAGCATCACCCTATGCAAAGACATAGTTGCACATAATCAATTGTGAAGGAACATCATCCAAAAAAGTAAATGAGAACACTCGGCATTTAAGATAGCAGAGTGGCTAATAGGAATAAACAAATTAAAGAACAAAGGACTCACAGGAAGAGGCAAGATGTTTGACTGGTAACCTTTTGTCACAAACTCCTTCAATTTGTCTTTGCATTTACTATTGTAAATAAGAAGGCAACAAGAACAGTTCATATGGACAACAAGGGAAAATTTCAAGGAGGAATGCAGTGCTTGAGATTACCTCAAGCCCTCAATAGGCTCCCAAGTATCCTCACTCGGACCATAACCCTTCCAATGCACCTATATGATTTCATATATACGAAAAGGATGCAAATGAACTGAATTAAGGGAACAAAAAAATGACTAATCCATTAATATACAAAACTAAAGTCAATCAACACAAATAGCTCCCAAATATAAACTCCTATTAAAGTGAAATTTCAACCACATCAATTAGCAGACATCTAAGGCATTCAATAGCTTCACATTGTTAAGGATTAGTTGTAAATAGAGTTTTACTAGGAATTAGAGTCCTAATAGGTTTATAATATCTTGTATATATATATGTATGCAACCCTATTGATGAAATACACAAGTAATATTTTTTCCATACTGACTTTCATGGTATCAAAGCCTTTGGCTCGTTTAAAAAAAAAAAAAAACACAGAGTCGACTGCCAGTCTAGGTCTCCTACCTAGGCTATTATTTTCATCTCACCGCCACCCAAGAAAGGAGGATAGGCCGCCGATCGGCTCTCCCCCAAAGTCCAGTCACCGGAAACCTAGCGAGTGAGTGTCACGCGCCGTCAAAAGAATCTGACACCGTCCCACGCTCCAGCAAGTGGAGGCACGTCCAGCAGTTTCCAACAACCGGGTTTCGCTCTTCAAGGTCAACTCAACGCCAAGAAGCTTTTTCGATGGGTAGTTTTCCAATCCGGCAATATTTTGGTAGGCTCTTTCTTTGTTTCCTCAGTTTTTGTTCTGTGATCCGGCTGCTACTGCTGTTTGCATTTTCTTTGGTGTTACTACTGTTTTGTTGGGTTCGCACTATTATTTTGCACCTATGTTCCTGAGTTGCTGTTGGGGTATTTAGTTTTTTTTTATAATGGATACTGAACCCCAAGATACAAAAGCTATTATTACTAAATTGATTTCAACAATGAATAAAATCACATAACATAAACTGAAAGAGACTAATTATTTAGATTGGAGTAAGACAATTAGAATTTATTTGAGAAGTGTTGAAAAGGATGATCATCTAACTAATGATCCACCAATTGGTAACACTAGGCAAAGTTAGCTAAGGAAAGATGCTAAGTTATTTCTATAGATTAGAAATTCTATTGACAGTGAAGTAATTAGTTTAATTAATCATTGTGAGTTTGTTAAAGAGCCGATGGAATATCTTGAATTTTTGTACTCGGAAAAAGATAATTTATCTCATATGTATGAAATTTGTAAAGGATTTTATTAGGCTTACCAGCAAGATAAGCCTCTTACAGCTTATTTCATGGAGTTTAAGAAGATTTATGAGAAATTTAATGTTTTATTGCATTTTAGCACTGACGTTAAGGTTCAACAGACTCAGCGAAAACAAATGGCTGTAATGAGTTTTCTTGCAGGTCTGGCACCAATTTTTGACACTGCCAAATCACATATTTTTTCAGGCAATAACATTACTTCCGTTCAAGAGATTTTCACAAGATTACTGCGTACAGAAGGATCTTATACACCTTCCCCTTCTGAAAGCAGTGCCCTAATGAGTCGTCATCAGCTAGCTAGGCAGCCAAAACCTAAAGGAAGAGGCGAAAATAACCGTAGTAATGGAGCAACCAATCGGGAGACAAGCATTATTATTTGCCGTTATTGCTATGAACCTGGTCACACTAAACGATATTGCAAAAAATTGATAAATAAGCTGCTAAGGGCAAATATGGGCACTCAAAATTCTGCAATTGCTTCTTCTGCCAACATTGTAATAATTTCTATTGCGGAGTATGTTGAACTCTCTATATACCATTCCTCTAAGTCTGATGATTCCTCGATTGCTGCTACTGCCAATTCAGGTGCTCCTAATACATATATTATGCCTACCTCATTAGAATGGGTCATTAATTCTAGTTGCACAGATCACATGACAGGTAACCCTAGTCTCCTATCTTCAATAAAAGAACTTGAACAATTTAATCGTCATGTTACTTTGACTGATAGGTCCACATCTTCTGTCATGTATATTGGCACCGCTAATCCCATCCCATCTCTTCCGCTGTCTTCTGTTTTTTGTTTATCTCATTTTTCGTTTAATCTATTGTCTGTTAGCAAAATTACTCTTATACTAAATTATTGTGTTAAATTTTATCCTACCTATTGTGTCTTTCAGGATCTTTTGACGAAGCAGATTATTAGTAGAGGACGTGAGTATAGTGGCCTTTATCTTATGGATGAACAAGTTTCATTATCTGATGCTTGTGCGAGTGCTCTATCTCCTCTTGAGATTCATTGTCGTTTGGGTCATCCTTCATTGTTAACTTTAAAAAAGTTGTGTCCGCAATTCCAATCTCTATCAGTTTTAAAATGTGAATCTTATCAATTTGCCAAACATTATCGTTTATTTTTAGTTCCTCAAGTTAATAAACGAGTTTCGTCTCCTTTTGAATTAATTCATTCAGATGTTTGGAGTCCATGTTCTATTATTTCTAAAACTAGATTTAAGTATTTTGTTACTTTTGTGGATGATTATTCTCATGTTATTTGATTATTTTTAATGAAAACTCATTCAGAGCTATTCTCCATTTTTTGTTCCTTTTGTGCTGAGATTAAAGCTCAATGTAATACCTCTGTTCGCTTATTGCAAAGTGACAATGCTAAAGAATATCTATCTAGTTCCTTCCAATCTTATATGTCACAGAACGGTATTCTCCATCAAACATCTTGTGTTGATACTCCTAAAAATGGGATTGCAGAAAAAAAAAATAGACATTTTTTTTAGGTTGCTAGGGCAACATTTTTTTTAGGTTGCTAGGGCACTTCTATTCCCAATGAAGGTTCCTAAGCTTTTTTGGGCTGATGCTGTTTCTACTGCATGTTTCTTCTTGATCAATCGCATGCCTTCTTCTGTGCTTAATGGTGAAATTCCTCATAATATATTGTTTCCTTCTAAGCTTGTATTCCCCATTGAACCTCATATTTTTTATTGTATTTGTTTTGTTCATGATGTTCGTCCACAGGTATCCAAATTGGATCTAAAGTCTCTTCGTTGCGTTTTCCTTGGGTATTCTCAATGTCAAAAGAGGTATCGTTGTTTCTCTCCTGATCTTGTGACCATTATCTTATTTCTGTTGATGTCACATTCTTTGAGAATACTCCATTTTTTTCTTCTTCTTCTATATATAAGAGTGAGGGGGAGGATGATGAGCTTTTAGTCTACACTATCCAACACCTTCCTAGCCCTCCTCCTCCTACTCCTATTTCTAATCTTGCACCTAGTCCTGCTACAGCATTTGCTACTCCTATTTCTACTCCTACACCCGCATATGCTCGCCCTTGTTTTGAACAAGTTTATTCCAGAAGATCAAGAACTCTTTATTAACTTCCCCCACCAGCCGCTTCAACAGAAGATCCAGTTACCTCTACTCAACTTGAGCTTGTGACATCCACTCCTCAGTCAGGCCTTGACCTTCCCATTGCTCTTCAAAAAGGTAAACACCAATATATCTATCTTATTTCTTCTTTTGTTCGTTATGAACATCTTTCTGCTTCATCTCGTTATTTTGTCAGTAACCTAGACTCTATTCTACTCCTAAGACTGTTGTTCAAACTTTAACTCATCCTGATTGGTGTGCAGCAATGAAAGAAGAGATGGCTGCCTTAGATACTAATGATACCTAGGATCTTATGCCCCTCCCAGCAGGTAAGAAAGCTATTGGGTGTAAGTGGATTTTTACTGTTAAAATGAATCCTGATGAGTCCATTGCTTGTCTCAAGGCTCGCTTAGTTGCTAAGGGCTATTCTCAAATTTATGGTGTTGATTACTCTGACACTTTTTCTCTTGTAACCAAGTTGTCTTCTGTTCATTTGTTTATTTCTTTAGCAGCTACTTTTGCTTGGCCTTTACATCAATTGGATGTTAAGAATGCTTTTCTTCATGGGGATTTTCAAGAGGAAGTTTACATGGAACAACTGCTAGGCTTTGGTGCTCAGGAGGAGTCAAGTGTGTAAATTTTGCAAATCTTTTTATGGCCTAAAACAGAGTCCTCAAGTTTGGTTTGGTAGATTTTGCGATGTGGTACACCAATTTGATATGCAAAAGAGTACTTTTGATCATTCTGTATTTTTCAGAAATGCTAAAACTGGTTTGATTCTACTTGTAGTTTATGTTAATAACATTATTATTACAAGAAGTGATTCAGCCAGCATCACATCACTCAAGTCATTTCTCCAGACTCAGTTTCAGACAAAAGACTTAGGATCATTGAAATATTTTTTGAATATTGAAGTGTCTAGGTGTAAGAGAGGCATCTTCTTATCTCAAAGGAAATATTTTCTTGACTTACTAAAGGAAACTGAAAAACTTGGTGCCAAGTCATGCACTGCTTCAATAACTCCTAATTTGCAACTTTCAACTGATGGTGAGCTATTTGATGATCCTGAAATATATAAAAGATTGGTGAGTAAATTGAATTACCTTACGATAACACTTCCAGATATTACTTACTCTGTGAGTGTCTTAAGCCAATTTATATCTTCTCCTACTGTTATCCATTGGGAAGCTTTAGGACAGATTTTGTGCTACTTGAAAGGTAATTCAGATTGTGGCTTGCTTTATAATAATCATGGGCATTTGGACATGGAGAGTTTTTCATATGCGGATTGAGCAAGTTCGAAGATTGATAGAAGGTCAACTTCAGGATATTATGTCTTTGTGGGTGGAAACTTGATATCGTGGAGAAGCAAGAAACAAAATGCAGTCTCACGATCGAGTGTTGAATCAGAATATCGAGCTATGGTTCAATCTACTTGTGAATTAATTTGGATTCGTCAGTTGTTAGAAGAAATTGGCTTTAAGTCGTCCATGCCTGCAAAATTATGGTGTGATAATCAAACTACTCTTCACATTGCATCAAATCCGATATTCCATGAACGAACAAAACATATTGAGATTGATTATCATTTCATTCGTGAAAAGATATAACAGGGTGTTATCTCTATAGAGCACGTTAAAACAAGTGAATAATTAAGAAATATCTTTACAAAAACTCTAAATGGACCTCAAGTTGACTATCTTTGTAACAAGTTGCGCATGATAACATCTATACTCCAACTTGAGGGGAGTGTTAAAGATTAGTTGTAAATAGAGTTATACTAGGAGTTATAATATATATGTATGCGACCCTATTGATGAAATATACAAGTAATATTTTTTCCATACTGACTTTCACACATCTAGGCAAGCATTGAGCTTTCTACAATTATCAACCTTCTTCTGTACAAGACCTCGGCAGATTTTCATTGCCATCCTGCAATAACTATTATAATCTCCTGGTTCAACCATCTGCCTTCACAACTCTCTTTTCATATGATGCTCCTTGTGCTCTTCTAAGACAATTATTGACTATTACTGCATATAATTATATTTTCCCTCAATTTTAGCACAAAGATCCAGCATCTACATGTGGCAAGAATAGTGAATCCATTGGAGGTTGCAATCACTCTTAACTGATAGCAAATCACATTAATAACAACCATCAGCTAATTTCAGTTGATGTTATTCATCAAGTGGAGGCTTAGACTAATTTACTCATATATTTTATTTGCATTATTACAGTTCAACCTTATGTACCTACTGTACGTATGTCTTAAATGAAACATTTTCAGTTCCACTCTCATTCAACTTAGCCTTATGAATCGTTATCTACTTTCACAATTCATACCCAACTAAACAAGATTAAGAGACATAAGTGTTCAAATGTGATTCACACAAAGATTCAAAGTCGATAGCAATACAAGACTATTATCTATCATATTCAAAACCTCAAAATACTTCATAAATGTTGAAAGCTGTACTACTTGTAAACTCATAATCCTTTCAGTATTTAACCAACTTTATATAAGTCAATTTCCTAATTGACTCATTCAACATATTAATTCTCATGGCACTTAGCATTAAAACCCTCATTCATAAATCTTCCATTTGCTTCCAAAATCCATGCTCCCCACAATAATATGGAAATAATAACAGCACATGACCAGTTACCAACCTTTAAAAATAAAGTAAGATACCTTAAAATATAACCCTCGTTTCCTGACTTTGTTAGGATCGCCATAACAAACTGCTAATAGCTTATGCACTTCAAATTCTCCAGAAGGAACTTCAGAGTCATCATCACCATTGTTATCTTGGTCCTCTTTGTCTTCTTCATTTTCTTCACTGCTTACAGAATTAGAACTCTGTTCAGCAGGTTTTTCAGAACCTGGTGAAAATTTCCTACATAACTTTTCCCATTCTTTCAATAGAGACAAAAAGTCTTCTGCTGCCTCATTCCTCACCTGTTGATCATTAAGGATTTGAAAAATTTTAGTAGAGCTAGACAAATTATCATATTAGAAGGGATGTTGGCAAGACTACATATGTTACCTCAGTTTCAGGGTGGTTCATTTTCAAACTTTTGCATGCATTAGGATTTATGTCAACAGCCCATTTCTGTATTACCAAATACAAATAAACGTATCCCTATTAGCAAATAGATATAATACGAATAATAGTAGTAAGTTAATCTCAAAAAATTATTAACTTTACAAGAATTAGCACATCATTAGGTGCAATAATGCTAAAAAAAATAACATTAAATTCACTTACTGTCATTAGTTTCACACCAGACAATGAAGCACCCATGCAAAGGCCAGTTGACATAGCACCACAACCTGAGTACAGGTCCAACAAATGCATCTCTGACTTATCAGATCCACGAAATTTTGAAGTTTTTTCACTGGCAGCATTAACATCATTAACACTGTTGTTTGAATCACTCTCACTTGATATAGTCGATGATGAACTACTATCTCTTCTAGCATCATCTGGTTATCAGCAAACAAATCTTTTAATTAACTGATCATTAAAAAAAATGTTAAAAGAAAAAACAATGACCGAATACTCATGACAGTTTTGGTATTTTATACAAATTCCAGACAAATTTCAGATGATAATACAGAGAAATATTCAATTACCGGTCTTCACTGTTTGAAAAGTTAAAAAAGGCAATGTGTATTTCATATCATAATACAGGTCGCAAGGTGGAATTTCTCTTTCCTTTGCTGCTAAATCCATCTGTAGTGCAAAGAAAAAAAAAAAAAATTGGAATCTCTTAAAATGCAAGAATTCTAAACACCCGGTGAGACTAGAGCAAAAAGCATGTGATAATCATACATTCGGCGAGACAAGAGCAATTTTGATTTTTGAGACAATGCAATTTAATGGGTTGTCATCTTTAATCTCTGAAAGAAACACCCGTCTGCTTTCTGCAGGTTGTACATGGTCCTTGATAACCTAGGAACATGTAAAAGTTCAGATTTTCTAGACCAGAAAACATTATAAACAAAACAAATAGATAATGAAATATTCATCTCACAGTGTCTTCGGTTCTATAAAACCACTGAGCAGTAAAATATTGTTCTCCATTAACTGCTTCAAATAACTCCACAATTCTAGCAATGTAATTGGGACTGCCATCGTCAGCCTGATACAATATGACGCATAACAGTCAAGCACATTATGACATAAAGAAAAAGTGCGACAATGAAACATTATGTTACCAGAAAAATAACAATTTAGTATAGGCTGTTGGATCAGTTTTCTACTTGCAACAGAATGGTAATTATTCCAAATCTACACTACTTTTAAGACTACAGATCAGTGGGAAGTTAACTGTTCATGATATTACAAACTGGTTTTGTTTTATTAATATACATGTAATATAAAGAAAGGCAGCTCAATTGAATACAAGAATAATCAAATTGTAATTTTGATAATCCAAAAGAAGGAACTAGTTACAAAAAACGGATGGGTTTCCTTTGATTAAAAGGAAGGAACAGAAATTTTTAATTTGTAGTCAATTCTTTAGTGTTAGAGAACAAAACCCAGAGCTCAATTAAACTGAGCAAAGAATTAACAAACAAAATTGTCTCCGTGGAGCAGTTGTACAGAAACACACACCCATGTACAAGCAATTATACTGCATCAAGCATCTCAAGTAGGATTCAAAATTTCCCCTTTTCTGGTTTAGATTCCCAGAAAACCAAAAATAGAAACAAGAAGAAATTTAATTTTCTGAGCCAAAAAGAGATACAGAGAGAGGGTATCGTGGTCGCCAAAGAGCAATACTTTGACGTAGGCATCGTCTCCAAGATTATATAGAATACCATCCACTGTTGCTTGTGTATAATGGTATTTTGCTTGCAATAAATCCTCTGCTTCTCTTGGTTCCCTTCAGAACCCAAAAAAAAAAAACATAAATTAATAAATAAACAACGCCCCGAAAAAAAAGTCTCTCAAAGAAATGCCCTTAGAGAACCAAAAACGCACCCATTAGCAGTCCCAGGGATAGACCCTTTCACTTTATTCTGTGATGAAAAAAACAAGCAGATGAATAAGAGAACTAAAAGAAAGAATTGCAGATAACGGAACCGCAAATAAGAAGAGAGAGGATAAGAAAAAACCTGGGACTGGTAGCGGAGCGGCCATTTTTTACGTGCCTCAGCGGCCGGAATGGGTTTCCCGACGAGAGAAAACTCAGAATCTACCCGGGCTTTTTTGGTCTTTTTAGCTCTCGACGACAAGAGTGTAATCGGATCCCCTCCTGGCGAGGAAATCAGATCGTCTTCCTGCTCACGGGTCTCCCGTTTGCTGCGTCTGCCCATTTCTCAGTTCAAAGCAAGAAGATTTGCTTTTTCCCCCTCCTATCCTGGAGAGTGGAAAGACAGAAGACGCTTGCGCAACGGTTAAAAAAAAAAGTAAATTTGAATTTCGGAATGGGCGGGAACCCGGATTTCCCGTTTTACCCGTGTTGATGGAGGGTTTACATATAGGAACAGACCACTAATACCGTTTTTTTTTTTAAAAAAAAAAATTTACACACATCACGTAGGACGTAGGTATGAATTTTCAAATTTTGTTTTTTGTTTATTAAACACCAAATGCATTTCTAATTTCTATTAATCTTATTGAGGTCAAATTTTAATTTTAAGCTTTATAGCTACAAATTTATTTGTAAGTTATTACTAGTTTTAATTTAATCCAAGTATAATTCCTTTCATAAAATTAATAATTTAAGTGTCTAACATGAATTTCTATATCGAATAAGCTTTTATTAAAATCTATTCAACATAATTCAAGTGAATAGCATCAAAATAATACTTAATTGTCCTGAGTACTTATTTCATACTACTATGTTTGGAAAAGAGAAAAAAGAATACGAAGAGGAATGAAAATAAAAATAAAAAATAAGTAATGATTTTACTGTTCATTTTCTCTTATTATTTTCTTCTGTGTTTATATTTGAAGGAAAATAAAGAGAGGGAAGAAAATATCACTATTGCGTAATTACAATTTTAACCTTAATATCGTTCATAATGCCAGAGTTTATTTGATAAATAAAAATAATATATTTAATTAGTTACTATTTAATTTAATTAAATATTATCAACCATCATCTAAACAAAAACAAAAACATCCAATGTCTTTTAATATAAAGCATCAAACAGCAACACGAAAATAAAGGAGAGCAGTTAATTATTAGTGAGATGACAATGAGGTTTTTTGTAATTTTGCACAAACAGTGAAAGTTTCACATTGAGAAGTTGTGGACCCAAGAGAATTTCCGTATAAATTCTCCTTCCGATGCAATTTTCCAACTTCATCCAAATAGGGAAGAATAACTTTTCACAGTTATTTTCCTCCCGTTCCAAACACAGACTAAAAGTTCAATACAACTTCATTCCTTTTTTTAACTATTTGTAGCATATCAAAGAGAAAAGTTTGATATGTCTAGGCCTAATGTCAATCAAATTGTTTTTCCTTTTCTAGTATTAAAGGAAAGAAAATTCGAATATGAATCTATAAACAGGCCATATATATATATATATATTTACCATTAGAGTATATCTTGATAGGCGAGAACCATCAAATTGAATTAAGCCAAACTTGAATATTTTGCAAACAAGTAATTGAAAATGACCCAAATATAAAAATCAAAATTCGATTGAACTCGATCAAGTTTTATCATGCTCGAGCTTTGGACTTGATCAACTCTATTCAATTTAGACTCCTAAAATTCTAGGACAATTTAGGGCCGATAATCAAGTGCCTACAGAAGACAATTGAAGCATCAGAGGAGGCTGGTTACTTCAGCTCTTTGCTGGAAACAAAGCAGTGACTCAATTTTTGTCAAAGCAATACAAGCTGTTGGACGCTTATCCACAGCAACAAACTTGTTCATATCATTTATCTCAAGTCAGGCTTCACCACTTGGTAGCCTGAAACTATGTTTGACAATTTAAGGACCAGAAAAGATCTTCAATCAGTTGTAGATAAGCAAGCAATACACAGAATTATTTATATTTTACATTCTCATGAGCTAATAAACTCTTAGCATTCTGTAACAAATAATAGCAGTTTGGTCCCCTAAAACTCGACAGCCTACCCTGTGTCAAACATTATAAATTGTAACATCATTTCCTACATTTCTATACCATATCAATTCAGCATGTTATAAAATAACTAATGGGAAAAAGCAAAATACTTCAAAGATGGAAAACCTCAAAACTGAGTTGACTATTCAGTTGGATAGAACTTCTAAGGGCCTATTTGTTTTAGTTTTAAAAGAATATATTGAGCCACCATCTTATTCATTCAAATAATAACAAATAAACATGTTTTGAGCTGAATTTGCAAGTACAATTTTGTCTACATGAAAGAGTTCTATTTAGAGGAAATTCAATAAAATACGTAACTTACTGGGCAAAAAGATAAAATTGTCTATAATTATAAAATAACACTATATACCACTTCCAAATCATTCAGCATTTAAAATTCAGCCCAAACAAACCTGACTCCTAAGAGAGCAATTCTAGTGCAGTTTTCTTCTCAATAAAGTCAACCTTTTCTATTAGAAATAATGAAAAAGAAAAAGCATGCCAAGTTAAAAAACCAAATTCATCCAGCCGGTAACCAAAACAAATAAGATCTACACATAATCATGCTTCCACTATTTCGGAAGCAGAATAACTAGCTAGGTGTACCGAGCCAATAATTTATCAATTGCACAGCAAAATGGAACACAGACAACAGGTACAAGGAAGTATGCAAGATGAGAATGCAATTAAATGTTTAAACAAATACATAGTGTGTAAGACTACTAGAATAATGAGTTTTGCTAGAAACCTTTATCTGAGAGCCACAACCTGAAGAAAAGATTCAAGAATCAAGATTCACTATAAGTTGTGGGTACTGTTTAGTTCAACATTTTGCATTTTGCATTTTGCTATCTAAGAAGTAATTTAGCATAGGTGCAAACGAGAAAGCCAACACAGAAAAATAGAAGAAAGAAATATTTGCAACAGAGAATTTGCTTTCTGTTATCTAATCAAAAGGCGCCTTCTGAATTTATAATAGCAAAAGCTAAAAAAGCGACTTTATCGTGTCCAACAAGCTGTTAACCGTTTCTCCCCTTTCAATATAATTCACAGCAATAAGGAATGCAGCACGCAAGAAAAAATGTACAAGCCATTCCAACACTCAGGAACATCTAAGGAAAGCAAGAGAAATGGAAAAGATGAGACGCATCAACAATTTCACTTCCATATCATATGAAAAACATGACACGTATTGAACAATCCAAAGGATGCATCTTGACAAACACAAAATAACTCAGAGCCGGACTTGTTAATCATAATCTGTAAGTTGAACCTATAGTGACACTCTAGTCCAAGGAAAGGCAACAGATTATACAAATGGAGATCATGAATAGATTCAAGACCAACTTTAAATTAAAACTGGTTGACAACAAGTTTCTTATTCATTCCTTCTTTTTCAACATATGTCTCCAAATTAAATGCAACAAAATTTAGTGTTATGTAAAACCTCTGCATCCAGTTAAATCACAAACAAGCCCTGTATGTGAATTGGGAACCGCAACTTGAATTTAAGATAACATCTTTTAAAATAATGATTTTTACATCATAATTCATGAGCACCAGATATTTCTACAATAAAGTCAACATTTTAAATATAACATATAGCTGTAATGGAATTCATGTCTCTTAAATGCAGCTGAACTTCACAAATCCAGTGTTTATTCAAATTTTAAGTGCAATATGGAGCATATGGTAAAGCAGGATTGAGATTCATATCATCTGTCTGATATGCTAATCATGATAACCAATATACAACGATTGTCCTAACATTACTCAATTAGCAAGGACTGTGTTTGAGTATCCAGGCAATCACTCATCTAAGCTGTTGATGCAATGCTTGCACAGTTACCATGTATAGCATGCCATGCATATATTGCACGAACGGTACAGATAAGCGATCCAATGGACAGTCGCAGAGTAATAACCCAAAACTATAGCTCTTCCCTAAGAGTCTAACCAAGATACTTATAAGAAGCTCCAACTTGCAGTATGTATTAACCATGGAAAAGCATTCAAAAGAGACCTCTGAACTCTGATGCTTAAGTTCATATTGGTCACAACTCAAATTTTAGCATGACAAATATATTTGCAGAACTATGATTCATGAATACTATTCTATCAAAACTCAAACTGTCATAGGACATCCAATGAAATGAAGAAAGAGAGTCTTAAGAATTTAATGCAAATTTGGATAAAATAATGTCAAAGACAAAAAAAATCAACTAGAAATGAGGAGCTGATCCTTAGAGCAAAAGAAGACTGAAAAAGGAAAGCCTCAACCAATATACTAAATAATTAATATTAGATTTGATATTAAAAAACTCTAACCTTAAATCTTCATATATACTTATTCATGCTGACTGTTGGAGATACACATAAGCAATTGAGTTAGATATTTAAAGAAAAATACCATCCATTAACATTTTGGGTAAAGTACAATTAAAAACTAGATGGCATCTTAACAACTCTGTTTCTTAATAAACACATAGCACATTCAGTCTTCACAGAACCCAAGTAAAATTCATGGTTATAATAATCAGACTATAGAGACATAAGGCTAAAGAAACTTTGGATTCCATTTGGATAACAAAATCAAATTTTATTAACCAATCATTCCAAATGATTATCTACCCAAACGAAATTTTATTGTACAAAACAAAGTTTTGAAATTCTATTTGTACAATATTTTGACATTTTAGTTTATAGATGACGAATCAAAGACTAATTTTTCAACAAAATCAGTTCAAATACATAAAATGGTTTTGTATATGTACGCAAGTGTTACTATAATATTAGTTGTCGCATGTAATTAAAAGAAAAAATCATTTAGGCAAACATCAGGAAATTTTCTGTAGAATTACCAGCTAATCAGAATCAGTAAAAAACCAAACCTAATTAGCTAATCAAAATCAGGGGAAAATCCTAATTCGAACTAGACCAAGAACACTTCATTAATGTTGCCCAAATTACAGTTATAAAACACAACAATCACCAAAACAACAGTGGAACGTCATCCCAGTTTTTAGAGAATCCAATATCAAATAATTATCCATCTACTCAACAACGAAAAGCCCGATTTATCCTACTCCTCACCAGAGAAACAGATAATTATGACCTAAAAACACTAAAAATTAATAGACTGTCGAGTATCAATATTGAATAACCTCAAACCCGATCAGTTCGTTTTTGGATCAGGCATCGGGAACAATCCAGCTCCTGCGGCTCCACGCGGCGGTGAAAAACCTAGAAACTTCTGGAGATTTGTACGGATACTGATCGAACAAAGGAAATATAGAAACGCCATTGAACAATCAGTCGCATCGTCGCCTTGCAACCCTCTATGACTCATCTTCATCACGATCCCAATAGGCTTAAACGGTAATTTCGCCACCACTTTCCCTTCGAATAGCGAATTCAATAATCCGAAAACGATAAACAGTACCAAGGCCACAACGGCACCGGATTTGAACTTGAAGAGAGAGAGATCACGACTGGACTCTTTTAAAGAGCTCTCGACACGGTCTATTTTCTTGGTCTTAGATTTCTTGTTGGTAACTTTGGTGGTTTCAGTTTTCATGTTCTCAAGCTTCTTAGAGGCTTTGTCGATGGAGGATTTGAGGGATTTGTAGGAGTTTGTGCGGTAAATTAAGATCCAGGAGATGGCTTCACAGACTACAGCAGTACACATTGAGATTCCAACCACCGTGAGGCTGTCGGAATACTTGAATGAGGAGAGGAATTGAGGCGTAGCCATTGGCAAGCTATGTTTGGGAACTGGGAAACTGGGAGAAAGGTCTTTCTGGCCTTCTGGGTGAAGTTCCGACTGGAAATCGCTGAAGGGAAATTAGTTGCGTGTGGAGTGGTACAGAACTTTTTTAACTTGTTAACTTCCACGTGAAACTAGCAGCATGCCGCGCGCAGTAAATATTATTATATTATATATACACACTAAAATCAGAACTAAATTCACTGTTCATATAACATTTTTTATACCAATTAAACCATCGCATTTTTTTGCAATTCCTATTTTATCATCTTTACTTTTACAACCTTTTTTTCAATTCTTATCTCATCCTCTTTGTTTTTACAGTCGTACTCTCTTTTTTGTGTACGTGCCTTGCTAATTTTATATACTTTTTATTTAAATAATGGAGAATATAAAACCAAATATTTTTTTCATTTTTTTACTTTTTATTTATTAACCAGATAAATGGAATTTAGTGTAAATTAATTAAAAAACCATTACATAAAAATTAACAAGATTGGTTTAATTTATTTATATTAAACACTTTTAAAAAAAGAAAAATTATTCAATTATAAGTATTTTTCTTCTAGGATAATTTTTTTTAATAAATAAGTATGTGTTTCAATTCCTAGATCCAATTGGAAATTGTGAATTATATCCATTAGTATATCCTGTTGTCGTTTCTGAAGGTAGAAGATGTCTTGAGGAAGGTATTGTCACGCATATTATAGATGTTCAAATGCTTTCAGAAGTAAGAATTAATCTGAAGTGTGTCCTATCGGGTTTTCAAAGAGACTTGCAATCTACAATGAAATAATTTATCCAATGCTATACCTTCTTTTGAAACAATACACAAATGACCGCAGTAGAGCCTAGGTAATTTTTTGCTTGTTTTTATCTATAGCATTGAATATGTTGTATAATAATATTTTAAAATATATGATTTAACTCAAAATATTTTCAATTTAAATTATTTTTAATTTTATATTTATTAACTTCATTAATTATTGTTTAAATTAAACTA
Source organism: Jatropha multifida (assembly GCA_948099535.1). NCBI lineage: Eukaryota > Viridiplantae > Streptophyta > Magnoliopsida > Malpighiales > Euphorbiaceae > Jatropha > Jatropha multifida. The sequence continues at coordinate 54,803 of CANUEX010037562.1, forward strand.
CATTTATTTCAAATTCAATATATTAGATTAATTATAATAAAATTAAAAGAAAAGGAAATGTATATTCAAAAATCATTGATTTAATAAAATTTCTCATGATATTAAAAATAATAAAATAAAAATTAAATTATAGATGTATTTATATCTTTTTTTAATAATAATTTCATATAAACGTTTTTTCTCATAAATTATCAAATTTTTCTAATGTAATAGAGTAATAAAAATTTAAAAAAATATATATCAACATCGAAAAGAAATTATCTAAAAATTATTAAAATTATAAAAAAACAAAGTTGATCTTAACAAATTTGAAAGAGTTCTCTATTTATAGTCCAGTAATATACAACCATATATATTTAGGGCAAATAAATATTGAAAAGCTTCAATATTCATCGTTAGTAAAACTATTAATATCATTAACCTTCTCTATCAATTTTTTTAAATATACAATTTTCATTCATAATAATAAATGATAATTATGGTATTAAATATTAATATTATAATCATATTAATTTCAAAATAAATTATAATGCATGTTAATACGATAATCAACATTATGATAATTTTTTAATTAAAATATAGGTTATAATATTATAATAATTTTAATTATTAATATATATTAATATGATTATTGAATGACAATTAATAATATTATATAATTTTGATTTTGAAAAAATTGGTTATAACATTATAATAATTATAATTATTTAATAATATATATTAATTATGATAATTGAATGATAACTATCTTAATATTTATATAACACTATAATTAATAATTAAAATATATGTAAAACTATTAAAATTTAAGAGTTTCTAAAAGCATTATCGTAAAATGCTTAAAAAAATCATATAATTATCGTAAAATGTTAGTTATTGCATTCACAATAATTTCAAGCATCTTATTATTTATATTAAAATCATATTTTAATCATCCGCTTTCACATACAATCAATAGAACTATCTCATATTAATTTAGTGTTATGTAAGAAAAAAATTAATACATGATTTTAAAAAAGTTCATTGCATTCTAGGGAAAAAAAGATTTTCTAAAAGCTTAAAAAAAGAAAAAAAAAATACAACCTTATGACCTTCTGTAATACCCCGAAATTTTTATTTCAAAATAATTCCCATTTAAATTTAATCGTTGAATGATGAGCCAATAATATTACGCCACGTAATATTATTGGGATCGAAAATTATTTTGGTTCGCCCTAAAATTAATCGAGTAACCGTTAATCGAATAAAAATCGGACCAATTTTTTTTATTGGACCGAATTAATTAAAATTATACCCGAGTCAGATATTTTTGATAATCACTGTGCATCACTATTTTTTTCTCCCCGACAATCTAACTCGGACGGTTTGTCTTTATTTAATAATTTTAACTTTATTATTTTTTTCTTTTCTTTCTTTTCCTTTCTTTCTTTTTATGGCTTCTTCTTCCTTGTGTTTGAGCAAAAACCCAGCAGCTCCTCTCCCTCTCAACTCACTCTCTCCTTCTCTCTCACTGTCTTTGTCTCTCTCCACTACGACGACCACCGCGCCACAGCCACGCCGGCCACGCCAGCACCGCTCCAACTCTCCCTCTCTCTTCCTCTTTCTCTCTCCCTGCTGCTCTCTATCTCTGTCTCTCTCTCTCTCTACGGGCAAACGTCACCTGCAGCACCGCCGGACCGCCACAACAGCTCCAGCACCTCCTCCATCACGCGACTGACCCAGCTCCTCCTCTCTCCTCGTCGCACCACCGTTTCCAGCGAGCTCCAGCAGCTCTGTCCCTCGCGTCGCGCCACCTTGAGCCACCACCTGCTCCTCTGCGAGAGACCTTGGCAGCAAGCTCAGCTTGCTACCGGCCACCGTCTTCTCCTCCTCCGATTCAAGGATTTATCGGGAATTTGATATTTATTGGGTATTAATTTTATTATTTTCAGAATTTATTTAGTTAAATTTTTGATTAATTAGTTTGTTAATTTTAGAATATTTGGTTGAATGATTTTATTATTTGAATAGTTAATTATTTTGGTTAGTAGATTAATTTGTGGATTATATATTGTTTGGGTGAATTTTAATATTTATGGTTAATTGTTAGAATTT